>JACXGJ010009857.1:0-23268 GCA_016801105.1 Esox niger | reverse complement strand
TTTTGTGCAGAGAGAAGGAATAGATAGAAGGGGAAGAGCAGTGATCCTTTAAGATCTCATAAATTGAATATATTCATATTGCACTGGCTCTGAAAAGTGCTGGGGAGTGCATTTGGAGAGTCCATATGTCACACAATTGTCAGAGGGTGGATGGTGATGCATGGAGATGCCATGGTTTGCTTCATTTTCACAGCAGCTTCTCTCCGTTAGATAAGCGGCACTTTAATTCCTTCCGTTGGCCTAATGTGTTTTTAATACAGGCTGTGACTTATGTTGCTGTCATTCGCCAGACCACATAGGGATGCCAAATGATAGTGGGCGGCAGTCGTAAGCTGGAAAATGTGGCAAAGATTAATCGGACGGCGTGGGCATCTTGCACTTGATCAAATAGAAATTGACTAAGAGCACTGAGAGGGTAAAAACCTTGCTGAGTCAAAACAAGGATGTTCACCTTGTCTCTCCTCTCGATTAATGAACCCTATTGTTCTGAGTTTGGTTTGATGTACAGTAATTGTATAGATTGACCACTGGCAACAATTTTTCCAATTAAACCTGGCAGATGCAAATAAATTGCCACATATTCCTATTCAAATGTTATTAATTGCAAGAGCTTATCTCCCGGGAAAGTAACTGTAAAGTGTGTTTATAGCAATTTATCATAAAGTGTCAGCTGACTCTTATATTTATCAATATCTGCTTTTCTATGCCTTTCAATTGTGATTTCTACTAAGCAATAATTTCTTATTGTTTCTTATTATTATTTGGCACTCTAATCCTCCCACAATGTTTCGACTCCATTTACACTTTAAAAGATGTACACTTTCAAGATCAGGCTGCATTCACATAACATTTAGACATTTAAGACATTTTAAAATACATAACTTTCCAACAGAAGTTTTGACCCATATTTCTTACAACGAAAACAACTGTTGACCCAACTTTGCCAAAATAATGCAAAACAAAGACTGACAAACCATAAGTGTTTTGCTAACTTTTTTGTGCCTAAGTATGAAATAAATATTGACAGTTAGATTGACACATTATTATTAATATGATTTTATGTCATTTCTTTAGCATTTTACTAGCCTAATATTTAGAATTTTTCTGGGTGACATTGTATTTGTCCTGGCAATATATTAATCAGACCTCTAGGGCTGCATGCCGTAGTTTTAAAGAAACAAGAAAAAACATACCTTATTTTTCACACTGGCTCTTTCTATCAATTCCATTGAGCACTGTGGCACCAAGTGTTCAGATTGTGTTCCAATTCAAATCAAGAAGCCCAGTACTCCTAGACATACTGCCCCCACTAGTATAAGGAGGTCAAAGAAGTCTTACAACAGATCATATATATGCATCTTTACTGAACTGCTATTTAGAATTTCCATTTAAATTCATTACCATCTACAGCCTTTACAATTTCTGAAATACCAATGAATATTTCTAAACTAGCTGCCCTATTGTTACCCTATGGAAAAGTCTAAATTAGGATCTCATAACATATCTCACAAGGTACATTTCTGTTTTTTTTAAGTCACAAACCATTTTAACCAGGACAATCTCAGATTCATAACTAAGTAAGAGTGTGGAGCGCCATTCACTGCAATGATTTCAGCTACTGGTTTCCTATGGAAAGACATGCTGGTTTATTTAGATGAATATCTCAAAATGAATATTATAGAATTTATTCAAGTGGGGCATCATTTATATAAAGACAATCTACTTGTTTGAATAAAATATTATTTGGCTGTGCCTTTTCCTGCAATCAAACGCTAGACAGTCTGCATTTGTGTAACACTGCAATAGGGTCAAATGTCCAACGTTTTTTAAATTTTTAAGAAGCAATTGTAGCAGTAAAATGAAAAAGGACACATTTTTGGTGCCATTCTGAGAAAATGACCAGTAATGTTGTCCCGGGCCCAGGCCTCGGGGGCGGGGATTTGGTTGGCTAAAATAAAAATGATTTATTACTCAGTCAATCTTGGTATTTTGTACTATATAGCTAAAACATTAATCAATTAATGTTTATGACGTGTTTTATGAACAGTAACATCATTGCTATTTATAAATTATTTTGGCCCATGGTCTGGGTCCTAAACGTTACATTTTGTCCCGGGCCCTGGGATTCCTGTCGGCGTCCTTGGGAATGGCCACACACAAGCGTTCAGGCTCAGACAATTTTCTTTTACGCTTTTACAGGTGTTTTTTGCAATTTTAACAGACATTTTCTCCCTCAAAAATATCTGTTTGTTTTTCATTGTAATTGTTCACATTATAGGTCACATTAAAAGTGGAAAAATTCTCACCTGAATTATCTTAGTAAAATATTTTTACATCACAAACAGGGGTGTTATAGACTTTTATACCCACTGTAGTTGTTTGGCTCCTTTTTACATTAAATTATTATGGGAAATCACCCAAATGGCTCTGATCAAAAGTTTACATACCCTTGAATGTTTGGCCTTGTTGGTGACACACAAAGGTGAAAATGGCAATTAAAGGTGAACTTTACACATGTGGCTTTTTAAGTTGCAATTACTGTGTGTGTATAAATTGTATATTAATTTGGTAGTTAAGACGTGGATGCCCTGAGCAGGCAAGAAACAGAGCCATAGGGTAACCTGCAACCAGGTTATTGAAAGGTTTTCATTTTTCCCCTCAAAGATTTCAGTTTGTTTTTCAATTAAATTGTTGACATTATAGGTCAAATAAAAAGTTCTAATATGATTTATCTTTGTCAATTTTTTTACATCACAAAAACATAGCATTTTAACCGGGTGTGTGGACTTGTTTTGTGGACCTAAATTAATTCCTGAAAAAATACTTACCTGGTATATAACAATGGATGAAAGAGGCACCGCCAGCATACAAATGCATACATCATTAGATACATTATGACATGCATACTTGGTTTTACTTGCAGTAAGTACCAATTTTAGGTCAACAAACATTCTGTAAGGCAATAAAAGTCGATTGAAACACAGAGACCCTGATCAGCCATGGGTGCAAGAGCATCCAGAACAACACAACTGTGTCATCTGTATAGAGTTGTTTACATTTAAACTAATATTACTAATATAAACAGTGACAGGAATTGGCCGAATAACTGGTCCCTGTAGAACATCCTTTAGTAAGACTATGAAACGTAACTGAATTATGTCCGCTGTGACAGAACATAAAATGTTTTCCTACACTACATGAAAGAAATGGCTATGTGACTCTCCCTGAATGAGTAACTGCTGTACAGAGAATTCAACACAGAGTCAGACAGGTATGGGTACCTTCATGAAAAAATGTAGCCGTTGTTCTTCAAGACGATTGAGATGCAGCCCCTGATTCCCATCGGACCTTGGTGTCAGATTTCAGTGTGAGGAAATTGTGTTTTCAAGTTCTGTGCTTTTCCAAAACTCTCTTGGGTGGTCTGCCTCATTATCTTAGAAGATTTTCCCCTCCTTCCACTGCTTAGCTTATGACAAATAGAGGAAAGACATAGATGAAGATATAGAGAATAAGATGGTGAAAGATGGGCAGAGAGAATTACCTTTTGATACCCTTTCTTTGAACATTCTTGTTATTTTTATTTACAACCAGGCCTCCAATTGAGGTGTTGTTTTGTAGTAATACATCTACCTTTTTAACTTGTGATTGTTGCCAATATTTTTCTATTTATCCAGGGAGCACAGTCAGACTGAATTGAATCTGTACTTTCAAGACGTGAAGCTATGGTGCTAAATGTGCATAAGGGACAAACCAATAATTCTAAAGGATTATCTACTTTTTTATTGCTCAGTTTGTGTAGACTCAGGAAATTAGCAATATATAGTGAACTGGATAGATATTAATTATGTCCTTTGGTATAGAATGTTCTTCCTTGTATAGTATGTAAAAATATATTTGAAGTTTATAGAACCTTACATCTAAAAGCGACACTTACTGAACCAGTGACCAACCTTTATTTGACAGGATGATCCCTATACCAAACCTTTTTTAAAAGGTGAGGAAACCTTTAAAACCCATATTTGTGCCAAGTAAATATCTAGCATTACAAAAAATATTAATACTGAAAAATTGATGTGCTGGCTCGCTGGAATCTTTAATTTATACTGTTGTGTGAATGTACTGTAATGGTACAAAATTAGCTTCCTCCAGCTGGTCAGCTAGGTAGGGTGCACGATCAGGGCCGGCGCCAGAAGGACATGACTGAGGGTGCATTTTGTATGAACAAGGGGGCATGTCTAATCACTGCTCAGCCCCCAAGATGAAACATTTTGAAACATATACACGCATGTAAAGCAGACCGAAACACGCTGAATGCAATGTCTTGCCTATGACTATGTATATGGGGACACAATACTGATGGGCACAAATTTCTACCTGATGGGACAATGCCCCCTTTTGCCCCCCTGTGGAACCGGGCCTGTGCACCATGTGCAGGGAACAACTCCCTTCTTCAGCTACCTCGCCCACTGGCCACTGCATAGCTAGTTAGCCACATTGGTAGGGCAAAAGTAACCTATTTTCTATAAAATGTGTCCTTACAAACAATAGGCATAATGGGGAATATTTGTCCCCCATAATGGGGACTATGGGGTATCATGACATGATAACAGGAGTGCTAGAAGGGTATAACAATATCAGAAGATAATCGCTGTCTCATTCCCAAAAATGTTTTCTTATTAAACTAGAAATAGTATTTATAAAAGCATTAACACACTCCATGCCTTCTTACAACTGTCAAAGTTTGGGTGTAGTGGTGGAGAGGACGAACCAGGCGCAGGGTGGCAGTCGTGGTGAGGACAAACCAGGCGCAGGGTGGCAGTCAATGCGAACTTTAACTGAAACAAAGCAAAACAGGTAATGAAAACAGACGCTCAGCACTGCCATGAACACAACTGTGACATGTAACAATGACCGACAAATGAAGGGAGCAGAGGAGAAACATTTAAATACATACTGATGACTTAATTGGCACAATTGGAGACAAGACAAATGAAGGAGACCAGGGTGAGTTCATGAACATTGGGAAATCCGGGAGAGGATGGAGCTGTCCATCACCTCACCATCACAACAACACTGAGGTATGTGTGAATACTGTAGCAACACACAGTCTCTCGTGTTAATACTTACATAAGTACCAGACATTACTGCAATAACATTTTCATGAGGTTTGGCCAAAGAGGTGCAAGAGTTCAAGAAAAAGTAAGCTGAATGGTCTGTGGGACAGGTAGCAGAGGCTGTTTTAAAGTCAGCTGTGACTCATCCCCAACCTTTACAATAGATGTGCATTTACACTCTGTTCCAAAATGAGTGTCACCCTTGATAAAGATGAGTAATACGTCTGGGTAAAAGACACTGAGCACTATTCATACTTTTTCTTGATTATTTTGTAGTAATACAAATTCTTATAAACGATTTGGTCTCAGTCCGGGGTTATTGCTCTCAGTCAGGGGCTATTGGATCATATCATTGGTTCAAAAACAAGTGCCTGTGCTATGTAATAAACCCCAGGCTGTGCAATTATTAGATGACATTAAATAGAGCTCTATGGCCACAAACACAAGAAGTGGGCTTGACAGTGAAAAATGGTAGCATGTAAAAATGTTTTCCTCAAACCGACTATAAAATATAGTTAGTGCTGTCAAATGACTGAAATAATTCATCTTTATTAATTGCATAATATTCTGAGTTAATTTTGATTCATCACATATTTGGGATGTGTTTAAATTTGTTTTTATACACTACCTGTCACGGTACGGTGAGGATCAGTGCCGCCGTGCCGTGCACCCCCAGTTCCCATTCTCCATTAACACATCCCAGACCACATCTGTTTGGTGCCACATCTCCCATAATCATGCACCCCAGGTCCCAATCTTCCCATCACTATGTGTTTAAATGTTTCTCCTTTGGTCCCCTCACTTGCCAGTTACTGTTGTGCATCATGTTATGTGTTTGTGTTGTTCTTTGTGTTTGTTTGCCGCTGCATGTTTCCGTTGTTGATTGGCGTTTTTGTTTCAGTTTTCATATATACGTTTGTTTGTTTTATGAATTAATAAATACATGTTAAACCGTCCTCTGCCTGCGCCTGGTTCCCTCCACTCAACCACCGCATCGTGACACTACCATTCAAAAGTTGAGGATCACTTAGAAATGTCCTTGTTTTTGAAGGAAAAGCAAATTCTTTGTCCAAAATAACATCAAATTGATCCGAAATGCAGCATAGTTTGAAAGTTGTAAATGACTATTTAAACTTATTTTTTATGGAATATCTACAAAGGAATACAGAGGTACATTATCAGCAACCATCACTCCAGTGTTCCTATGGCACATTGTGTTTGAAAATCCAGCTGGAAACTGTTGTGATGATTAAAGAAGCAATAAAACTGGCCTTTATTAGACTAGTTCAGTATCTGGAGCATCACCGATTGTGGGTTCAATTAGAGGCTCAAAATGGCCAGAAAACTAAAAACTTTCTTCTGAAACTTGAAATGAAGGCTATTCCTTGCAAGAAATTACCAAGAAACTGAAGATCTTGTACAATGCTGTGTGCTACTCCACAGAACAGTGCAAAGTGGCTCTAACCAGAAAAGAATGAGGAGCGGGAGGCCCGGGTGCACAACTGAACAAGAGACAAATACATTAGTGTCTAGTTTGAGAAACAGATGTCTCACAGGTTTTCCACTGGCAGCTTCATTAAATTGTACAGCACATATAGTTCAGCACTTCATTAAACAGTATAGAAGACAAGCCTCAACTTCAATAGTTAAATGCCGCCCCCCGGCTGCTCACCTTCTGTGGAGTTGCAAAGAAAAGCCATATCTCAGACCCATTTTGCAACACAATGCCATACCATCTGGACTAGGCAATGACCAAAAGCACAGCTCCAAACTATGCAAGAACTACAGTATTTAGGAAAGAAGCCGTCAGCTGGTATTGGGTCTATAATGGAGTGGCCAGCACATTCACTGGATCTTAACCCTATTGGGTAGGTAAGAAGCGCCCATCAAGCCAATCCAACTTGTGGGAGGTGCTTCGGGAATCATGAGGTGACATCTCTTCAGATTAATTTTACAAACTGATAACTAGATTGCCAAAGGTCTGCAAGTCTATAATTGCTGCAAATGGAGGATTATTTTACGATAACAAAGTTTGAAGGAAACTATTATTTCAGTTTAAAATCCTTATTTTAAATGAGTGTTTTGATGCTGTGAAACTGAAGAAAGGAAGTCTGATGTTGCAGTATAGAACATTACGTAAAACCCACATGCGCTCCAAAATGAATCGAAGGAGAAACCTGGATCTAATATCAGACAAGGGCTTTCAATGTACAAATTATCTTTGCAGATCATCTTTAAATTATTGAGTTTCTGTTTTCCAATATTACTTTTGCCCCCATCTCATCACAGCCCTTTATTCTCATATTAGAAAAATTGCACGATATGATTCTTTTTTCACTGTCTTTCAGTTGATCCAATGCCCTGTCTAATCACAGGAATTCATTTGGGGAAAAGCCAGGAAGCATTAAACGATCTAAGCTGCCTGAGAGGATCAGATAAATCCCTGTGTTCAATAAACCAAAGCGCCTTTCCTGAACGCAATCATTCTTAACGGATGCGTGTGCTGATCCTAATCCTGAATATTTGCTGTGCCCATCCAAGGAACCATTGGCTGCTGACCGGCTACTCCAATTTGTTGTGAAATGTTATTTTCATATATTATTTCTACACCATAATATGAGCGATTTTTAAACCTAGTTGTACCAAAATGTACGATTTCTGGAAATGCTGGCAAAGCTTACTTGATCGACAGCCCAGATGACACAGCCAGGATGAGGTAAAAAAATTGTAATAATTAGTATATCATGAAATTTAGAGGGAAACTTTTTGAGGCTATGTAGCTGAAACTTTAATTTCTACATGAACAGAATTCACCCTTGTTCCAAAATTCATGTGAAAGAGGTAGAAACACTTCCTGCATATATTGATATCTTTTAGCACTGTCTCCTGTAGAATTATCTGAAACAAAGCAGATTTTGTGGCTCCTTCAGTGACGGCTAGGGCTCAATTTAGATATAAATTAGTCCTGATTGTTTAACAAGGTATTTAAAAACAACCTAATAATCCCTTTCATTTGGTTGCATTAATTGGGGGCCATTGTCACTAACATGATGACACTGTGTTCCATGCCTTGCAAATGGACTGCTGATGTGGGGCTTGAGCGGAGCACGTTTCCAAATTATCAGTAAAATAGTCTATGACCAACTGATACCTTATTCCCTGAATGTAAAACAAGTTGGTTCCCAGTTGTGCACAGGGCTGCTGGGAAAGGTCAATGATTGCTGGCTCTTTTGGTGGTTTGTTCTGATGAGTGATGCATACTGTGCAATTGGCAAACATGCCTGTCATTTCTTGATTCATTCCTGGCCAATAGGCAGTTTCATCCCTTGTCTTCTCAATTCCAAAATGCCTTTTGTGCAGAAAATAAAGTAATTCCTTTCTCATTCCATCAAAAGGCAATTTTTGAAGCGGTGAATCATGTGTACACTGCCACAAATCTCTGTTTCAATGTGGGGCTAACAGGAAGAACCTCAATTACAGCATTTCTGTGGCCTGTAAACCTCCCATACTTGAGGGCAGCTAGTCTGTTGTCCTCCCGGTTACTCTCAAAGTTGTCATCCAATGCAGTGTTTTCCAGGCATTTATTATAGTGCAAGATGGTGCTTTTGTAAATGCATCATCGTTTCTGGATATTTGGGATATGTCATTCAGATGTTTTTTGACTGTTGATGATCAGAGGCTTGAGGTTAGACTTTATTTCAATATGTGGTAAGTGAAAATGTTCATAGCAAAGATCCCAGAACTATTTTTGTCAATTTGTCCATATCGCCATGCTATCTGTGTCATTGATATTGACCATGCTCCCACATTGTCATAGCATAAATACTCTTAGTCCAGCATTTGATGCATCTGTGGAGACCTTTGTCTTCCTGCTCGTGTCAAAAGCCCATCTTGCTTCTGTAACCAAGCTCTTCTTTACCTTTTTAATTCTTCCACTCTTCTGCTCTTTGTTATGACCATTAATATTTCGAATACAACAGCTCTGTAAGAGCAAATCTGTAAGATTTCTTAACACTCTCTGCACTTGTTATCATTCAGCTGGCTCTGGCATGTCACTGACTGCTGTGATTTTGTTCACATCTGGCTGTACACCAGCAGGCATCAGTCAGTCTCCTAAAAATATGACCCCTTGTCTGGCAAAATTACATTGAGAAGAGAAGCATTGAAATACCCTAATGTTGAAGTCAATGTATGTCACGTCCTGGCTATGCCCCTAGCCATCTTCGCGCTGGCTGGGGCCATAGTCAGGACATGGCCAGAAGAGGTGCCTCTAGGCACCTCTATGTGCTTTGGTCTCCCCAATTGGAGGCAGGTGTTGGTTATTGCCTCCAATTGGGGAACCTATTTATGTTGAATGGTTGCCCACAGTAATGTGGTTCATTTTGGTTTGTTAGCCGTAGGCTATAGTGCCCAGTCATACTGCTGTGAGTTTGTTTGTTCGTTTCTTTATTAAACATGAATGCCACAGACTGTTTTGCCTCTGCCCTCCTGTCCTGGAAACAGCAGAATTATGACAATGTAGTGAGGATTTGTTTTTCTACCTAATTATTCAATAAAATACCAATTCATCATTATGTGCATAGGTGAAGAAACTTTGGGCAAATCCCAGTCAATTATGCCTAGACAGGCATTTTAAAGAGGATTGTTGGATTTCCATAATATCTGATAAGAATTTGATAAAGTCATTGAAAATGTTTCTTTATGACGCATGGTCCTGTAAAAAGTAGCTATGAAAAGGGATTGAGGAGCCTGCATAAATTTCATGACTAAAACCTCAAAATATATAAACATAGTAATTTGTTTGAATGTAAATTGATACGTGATGTCATAAAACCTCCCCCTTTATGGGATGCAAGGATATATGGTCACTAGTCCAACCAGGAGGAGTGACCTCATTTAGGTTAGTAACTTCATCAGACTCAAGCCAGGTTTCACATCCAGTTTATAATTAACGTTTAATTGACCATGATGGCCTTTGAAGCATAGGATCTAACATTAAACATTTTGGGTGAGACAAATAATCGCAGTCCATCAGCCATTTAACAACAACTTACTGTGCTTTATATTGACAGAAAGGCTTGTCATTATAGAACACAACCAAATCATCCTTGGCCTCTACAGATTACGAAGTATGCAGTAATTTGTTTGACATATTTGAAATTGGCATACGTTTATGTGATTACATGTTTTAATAAACAGGCACTGAAGAGGATTAATTTTGCTTGTATCCCTGGTAGTAAAGACCAGAGTGAGAAATGGTGATAATCAGTGTGTTCCCCTAGCATTCTCCTTTAAATGAGGTAAACTACATGTGTGCATTGAGCAAATTCACAAAAGTCTGAAGTACACAGTTAATATAGCTTTGCTAGCACAAACACATAGAGAACTATAGGTAAACAATGAAATGATGTAATGCTGTCTCCACAGCGAGACAGCTGACTTCACAGAGATGTATTAAATGATAAATTACATAAAAAAAATATAAGGAGGCTGTAGAGAGAGATTCACATTCACATTGTCCACATCGTCGACACACACTGAGAAAAGCTCTTCCAAACTTTCACTGCTTCTAGCCCCAGGCCATAACACTGTTGAATAAGACTGCCAAATGAAAGAAGATCAGTGGCAATGATTGTCAGAAGTCTGTTTTTAATCCCTTTAATATTGAGTATGTGCACACTCGCTAGACTTCGCTCCCACACGCGCACTCGTTTATACATCACACGAACACAAATGTATACTGACATTGCACACATGTATTGCATGCACATGCACTTGAAACTCTTGATACTCATCATATACACTGTTACTGTTCACTTATCTGCCATGGTCTTCTTCATGGATGACATGTAGATAGCTTATCTGTGTAAATAATTAGTTGCACACCTGTTTGGTGTTAGTTTGGCCAAATGCATACTTTTACAGTCGGGATTTTACAAGATGCTTTTAGATCTTTGACCATACATGGATCTCTGAAAATTCACATTGTGTCTCTTGATTGTCTAGACCAAATATGAGCACAGTCAGATTGTGGATAAAATCAAGAAAACAGATGTAACATGAAATAAACATGTCTTTTGGTGGCCTCCACCTGCATTAGGTCACCTCCTAGGTCACCACTGCCATCTCAGTCTTGTGACATTTACCAGAAAGCCATACAATAATTACTTTTCTGACAGTGCTAACTAGTACAAAAGACATCCGTCAAGTCACCCAGAAATTACAGTGCCGCTAGAAATATATAAACCCTGCAGGGATGTACATTATTTGTGTATAAAAACATAAACAATGAAAATCCTTGTTTTACAAAAGCATTTCATTAAATAAAAAGGAAATGTGATTTAATGTGTGCAAGAATCAAAACAGACTGTTCAATAGCATATGGCCCCTCCATTAGATGTGATAACTTGGAATAAACATCTTCTATTGCCACTAATTAGTCTCTGATATATATATATATTTTTTCCTTTCTCTTTTTAAGGGATTTTTCTCCAGTCTTCCTTACAGTCCTCAGCCAGAACTTAGCCATTTGAGTGAGGTTTGACCTTTCCACCACCATGCTTGACTTTTTGATTAAGGTTCTTTTGGGTGGCACAAGGCAGTGTTAAGTTTTGCCAAACATAGCGGTTTTGATTGTGAACAAAAATGTCAATTTTGAACTCATATGTCCAGAAAAGGCTTGTAGAAACCTTCAGCAACCTTCCCATGAATGCCCTTTGGATTCAGTGTTCTTATTATTGAAGAATGCACATTGACCTGAGATGCAGTATGGTTCCATTCACCAGATGTTTGGGTTGGCATTTCCCAGATTTCTTATTTTCTTGTGGCTTTTGGGGATCTTTTGTAAGAACACCCACTTCAAGGCCAGGTTCCTATAATGTTAAATTCTCTCCATTTGTTATTAATTTGCCTCACAGTGGACTGATGGAGCTTAAATATATTTAAAATGGTTGTGCAGCCTTATTAAGACTGACTGTCTTATTACCCTCTTCTTGATATCCCCTGAAATCTTATACATTGTTATACATTCACCTGAACGGGTGACTCCAAACTGACCAGGTTTCTTGTCTCTATTTATTAGAGACACATCCAAACTCTGTTTCTCCTTTAATTGGTGGATTTAGTAACCAATGATATATTTGCCCACCTTCCTATAGTAATCTACTGGATTTAACCAGTGCAAGTTGGGGGTGACTTAAGACACCAGCCACCCAGCATGGTGATGGAAGACAACATTCTGATATATCATCAGATAGGCCTTCTCAGAGAACACATTAAAACTAAATACATTTTAGATAATGGTTTAGATAAGCATTTTATGAGTTTATTTTAACATGTTATACAAAAAGAATTACCATCCTTGCAGGGACATCACAAAAGATTTATGCATAGGGGGCTAAGCTTCTACTAGGGGGGTCTTGGGGCATACTCCCCCAGAAGATTATTTTTAAATGGCCCCAAAACAAGGAAAATATAGCTATTTGGTCAAATTGGCACACAGTAGATCTGCCTTTTCATGGTTTGTTTCAAGCACAGATATAATATGACTTAAACACAAGCCATTTGCTTACAATAGGCACGGATCAAGCAAAGGTATTAAAGTCCAGCAATGCCACTGTATCTCCTCTCAGATAAGTTGCAGGTCCTAATTATGTTATTCAAGTACACAGACTACAGCATGAAAATGGCTGTATATGAATAAGTTAATAATAAAGACTACTGAGAGAGAGAGAGAGAGAAGACATATACATCAAATTATACCATCAGCATGTTTTTATTGAAATTTCACCCCTCTGTCAATTAGGCCTGTCTCAAAATAAACACTGAAATTCAAACAGATAAACCATCTTAGGAAGAATATTTTCCACACTGGCTAAATAAAACAGATAAAGTAATTTTTCAAAAACAATTATTATTAGTATTTGTAAAACCTATTATGAACTAACCACAACATACTAGTGATATCCACAAACACTGCCAGCAAAAACTCTGTAACCCAACCACAAAGCCATCTCAATGGCTCCCCATTAATTTTTGCACCTTTACAAAATCATAATTGAACCAATAATATTTCTTCTCTCAGGCCAAAATGGTGGTTGGTGGTTTAAGGTAGCAAATCAGTCAAGGACCCTATTGTGGCTTAGAAGCCCCAGCATTTCAACCTCAATAGACATAATGTCTTTTACTTGACCCTTCAAGATAAGTCCAAACATTTGATGAAATAAGGATCAAATTAGTGAAACACTTAAGCTTACTTCATTACTGCTAAATCACTCAGTTAGTTGATTTCTTTGGTGGGAATAGTAATAATGAAAATCTGATGTTTTATGTGTAAACCTCTTTAACAGAAAATCTCATGAAAATCATTTAGTTCATGCATGAGCATGATAGGTCTATGTAATCAGAAATAGCAACATTTTTACTGAAAGCTTAAAACAGTTGAGTTCTTGTTGATCACAAACCTCAATCAGACCAGCCCTGTCAGCCTGTAACTTTTTTCTCATTAATCTCTGCTTTGACAAGTTATTGTTATTAAATTCACATTTACAATATCTCATGGCTTACAGTACATGAGTGATCAATCAAATTCATATTCTCTCTGTCTATTTGAACTGAGAAAATATTTGTTTCTGAACAGCAGAGCACCCAGCTCCACCTCTCTTGAATAACTTTCTTATATCCATAGCTACAGGTGGAGGAATTGAGGGACATACAGTTGCATTATGACCGTCGCTAATATTCTGGTTTCACAAAGATTAACTGTTTGTGAACAATCATCTGTGGCTGCTGTAATGTGATTGTTTTCTTTGAAATGTAAATTGTGTCATTTTTGTCTCAAGTAGCCTACCCAGCTTAAAGTCAGCTAACATTAGCGAACAAGCAAACAATGTTACCTTGAAAGCTGTCATGTTTTGAGTTTTGCTGGACCCGAGCACAGACACGAAGAATAGAGAAAATAACAGATTGGAAACAAGAAAACTACAAGTAACAGGCAGGCTGGCAAAACAACACTGACTGTGGCATAAACCCTGTAGAAAACACAATGACTGACAAAGGGCAAACAGAAAAGGGCAAACTATATAGGGTGTTAATGATACCTAAACAACCAACAGGTGAACCTAATACAACAGAACCTCACAAAAGCTGGCATATTGACTTATGAAAGATTAATATATGTAAATAACTTTTTCATTTGTAAATAAGTCATGTAAATAATTTCTCTGCCCTAAATTTCACGGCATCTTCACTCCAATCCTGTCAAAAACAACCTCAGAATGTCTGTCACTATGCATAACGTTAGTGTCTATTCTAGACACCAAGTCCTAGCCAATCAATGTATATAATAAACTGTCATACACGATTGCATGGTTGACAATAAAATGACAGAGAAAAAAACTACAGATTTAAATTAATAACGTAAATTTATTTTGGGGGGAGAGTCAAAAAATATTTGGCCTAGCAACGTCACTACATTCCCATACGGTACACAAATTTTCAATCAGCACCGTATATGTTAGCCATATAGTTTTTATTGTATTTGTAAAATTGACCTATAGGTCAGAGACAGGATGCTGAGTCAGAATAAACCATTATTTGCATGACCCTTTGCCAGTGTAATTCATTTTTCTAATCTGGTCTTCTTAGGTATAATACCAAGTAAGGTATTTTCTGTATGTGTCAGCATGGTCTTTAGACATTCAACATAATACAGTGAAACTACATTTTGAGAGTGGCAATTTCTGTCAATATTCTTCAAATAATAATACTATCAACAAACATTTAACAAGTTCTGTAAATATGCGCTTGCTAAAGTTAGGTTTAGATTGAGGTTTAAGGTTTGGGTTATGGTTAGTAAAATCTTACAGATCGCCAGTAGATAATCTGTAGAGCATCTACAATAACCCTTTTGGCACACTCAGAATAATCTGTTACCTAATTTACTATAATATATAATATCACACAGTTCAAAATTTACAGGGGGAATTCTGGTACCCCTTATGGTTATTCAGTTACACTGGATATAAAGTCTACACACCCCTGTTATAGGTCACTTTAAATGTGGTAAACGTTCTGACATGATTCATATTTGTCAAATTTTTTACATCACAAAAACCTAGCATTTTAACAGGGGCGTTTAGACTTTTTATATCCACTGTGTTAATACTTCAATATATGTTTTTTAATTCCTCTGTAAAATTATATTCAGTATTACATGTGAACACTCAAAATGTTTTCAATATGGTGTGCATTTTGAGAAGTGTTTTCAGAAAATGTCATTCACAAATGTATGTTAGCACTGAAAATAGAATCTGATCATCTTTACTAGAAGCTGAACAAATGACCTCATCAGTCAAATTACATGCTCATTAATTTCTCACTTCATTCACCAATTCTAATACAATCCATTGCCAGCATAAACTTAAACCATTAACAAGATATCATTTTTTTAATGCAATTATGCTACATTTCCCTGGCATAGAGCCATAACAGACTTTCACATTACCATTACTTAAAGAATGATACATGAAACAGATCTCTTTTTAAGTCTTCCCTTCAAAAACTACACATACATGCCTGCTACAGATTCAGAGTGATATTTGTATGATGAGAAAAATGTGTCTTATAACCATCGTTTATTCAACCCATCAATTTTTTACTTGGATAAAACCAATAATAATAATTTTAGTCCTTACATCACCATTATAATAATTTTAGTAAGGTTATAATAAGAATCACTACTCCCTTAGACAGCAGACTCCCAGATGTAACCCTAATGAGAGTCAATGGTACTCTGGGTGACAAAAGGACCACCGAGCCAAACAGATATTTCTCTAGGAACTCCTTGTCCAATGAAAATACAACAAGCCACTGAAACACAGCACATAATTGGCCTTTGGCATCTATGCGTCTGGCATCTGGCAAGAGCACTACTGCATAGCGGGACTGAATCCACTGTGTGCTGTGTATGTTATGTGTGTGTTTTGTGTGTGTACTGTAATGTGTTGTCTGGCAAGAGTTCTACAGCAGGCAGGGCCAGATAAAGTCCAGAGCATCTCTAGACAATGACCTAAGACAGCTTTATCAGACTGCCTAACTCTGTAATAATACCATTTCAAATGTACATTTTGTATCCTAAAAATCCTTTTCTCACCAGTGTACAAGAAAAATTGTCAGGTTGGCTCAGAAATAAAGGCAGTATCTGTGGATGTGTATACTGTGAAGGTACTTGCTTAGTTACTTTGAATTGATTCAAATAAAACCACCCAATAATTTGTAATGAGTCCCAGTCAGATGTATCTCTGCTCCAGCATCACTCACACTCTAATCCTCCCTCCTCTCTTCCCTCTCCTTCTGTAGTGTAAATGTCATCTGTGTCCTCAGTCAATACTGAGTCCCTACTGGATGAGTCCAGGTGGTAGGTTATTTCCAGGCTATGGTTCACATTTGACAATACATTTACAATCATTTAACAAATGCTCATCTGAAGCAACAAACAACATCTTCCTGCCTGTTCACTGCCTGTTCACTAACTAATTTAAAATATCCTTGGGGTGAATCCTTGTGATGGGCATGTCAGAATATTCCTTCTATCCTACTCTCTGCATAAGGTAGGCAGTAGTGCATTATTTCCCTGGTGACTGGGAAAAGTCCTAGCAGAAATCTGATAGGGACACTGCTCCGTTTTAGCAAGTCGGAGTTCAGACAGCAAAAAAGTATGACATGATATATAGCTACTATATGGCACAACAAAGCAATAACTTGCTGCCATTACAGTGTTACTACACTGGCCAAGGTGGATAACTGTTTTTATTCTCTCGCAACGCAAGATTGGAACACATATAGATATGTACAGCAATGTTTCTCTTAAATGTTTCGCCCTACAAAGGGTTTACCTAACTGTAGAAGATGTGAAGTTCATCATTGGAATAACATTTTAAACATTTTGTCTGGTTTCCAAAGCCACCATGCCCCAGAAGATTCCAGAAAAGTCCAGACATGCCTAAGCGCATCCTTTACATATTAACTAATCCTTAGTCGCGATAAAAGGCCATACACTGTCCTCGTATTTAATCAATTTTAGATTTATGAACTTTAACTTGATGTTCCTTTAGGATGCTGTAGTTCGGGGAGCAGTGCCGGGAGCTGTGTGCTGGACCTGGTCCATCATACTGACAGGATGTGACACCTCAGGGGTGCGGGCTGGCCACCAGTCTCACAGCCTCACCGCCACCTTCTCCTCGCAGTTCTCCCTCTGTGAGCAATTATGTGTGAATTCTCTGTCATACCTCATGGCTCTAATACCCCTTCTCCTTCATCGAGCATCTAAAGGGGGGAGAGCAGAGCAGTAGCCATGCATCTACTAGCTCAGGCACTCCATTTTAATTAGCGGAACCAGAGACTCTAGATAAAAAAATAAATCCTAAACTTTCTCCACTGTCAGCTAATTTCTGTCCCTTTTTAAACGTCCTTCCTATCGTTTCCCTCCTCTTGATTTGCATGGAAGTGGAGTTTCTAAATAGTACATGAAGATGACATAGGTTTCATCAGTGTGCATTTTTATAATTGAATTGAGGGGGATCAACTAATATGCGGTCCTTTATTTATTTATTTCTTTGAAAGAGGCTACATTGGTTTCAAACTTATAACATAAAAGGAAGTGTGTATAAAATGTTACTCCTAAGATAAACGGTTAATTTAGAATCATTTCAGATTTAATAATGGTGAACGAATTCAGGTTTAATAATTGTAAAATGTCATAATTTATCATATAAAAAAAAATTGTACTCTTGAACTAAACACTAATCAGAACTCATTTGGCCATGTAACAAACTAAATGCAATTTTTGTTGGTCAAATATGAGTATGGATCTGGGAGCATGGATCTGGATGGACACCAATTCCTGCTTTCAGTTAAGTGCCATTATGCCTTTTGTATCTCACAAAGCAAACCTCAGTCTATTTCCAGGGCTCTCTCATGCCAAAACACCTAATTTATTTGGCGAAAGAATATCTCATTGACTCATCTAGGGCCATGTGTATTTTTATTCTTTATTTCTGGACAGTTCTCTCTCCTTCAATCTCTCTGTGAGAAATTGCACTGAGAATAAGGTCCTGTCAGACTATAGTAAATGTTAATGTAAAATGTTTCAATATACATTACATCCTTGCTATGCCTATTTTGTGTATGGCAACCAAATATTTGTCAGTAGATTAAATTGACCATAAGTATCAATGTAGCCAATAGCCTCGCCATGAAGAATAGCAACCTTTCAATGATGCAGGCATTTTTTATGAAACATATTTTACAAAAAAATCCAGTCAAACAATATTAGTCTTGAAAGATGTTTTACAGGCAATTTAACAATTTACAAGCATGTGCAGACAAAGGATTAATTTTCTCATGATTAGCATTAGCTGACTAAACATAAACAAAAGTAATTTTAGCATATGAGTTATAATGTTCACCCATCTAAAAGTAAAAGTACAGAAATATTATCATACAGTATCATGTGCAATACAGCTAAGTAAGGTTGTCCAAAGGGTATAAGTTAAACATTAAAATATTTCCATTATTTGCTGGATGACAGAACATGCTATTAACTGTACCAGATACTGAAGCTTCAGTATCTGGGAATTTTAAAATGAGAAGTAATGTTAAAATTTCATCAAAATCAGGGAAGGGTTGAATGAAGAAAAGTAAAGACTCAATAAAGGGAACAGCATGGGCATTTGGCCCCGCTGATTACCCATTATGTGAATAATAATATATTCTTTACTTCCTGCACTAGGTTTTTGAGTATGTCTTGGTTGTGTTTGTGTTCATGCCATGTATAAAGGCAACACAAACAATTTACCAACCGGGTAGAATAGGTCATGGCTAATTTGTAAGAATTTAAACCTTGAGGAGAAGAAACATCCCCCAGTTTTTGAACAATTTGTGCATTATCACAGATTGCTATATTAATGTGCCAGGGGGAGTAGGGTAATTTCTCCTTTCCCACTGAAAATCCTTTTAAACCTAAGAAATGTACCCTCAAAATGTTCTTGTCTACTGCCCCGTTCAAACTTAGGAGGTCATGAGGTCTTGGCCCACACCTCCTGAGTACCATGCTCTAAACACACGTTGCTGCCACTTTCCAAAGCCCTCCTGGCTATGTTGCAGATCAAGACGATACCTGACAATTCCATCTGCCAGTCTGATAACCACCCCCCAAGCCCCTCCTCCATTTAACAAGGGGTACTCAGTTAGTCAGTCAGTCAGTCAGAGACATTCACTCTTCTTAGACGGCTCCACTTATGCAGTCCGGCAAAAATGTGTCATCACTTTGAATTTAATATAAAACAAAGGTTCTCAAATCTAGTTCTTTTCTTTCCACACATTTATAAACAAACTAATCTCTGATGACTCTGTCTTTACTTTTTGATGTCCCTCTTAGCTGTGAAATATACATTATAATGGAGGACTGAAAACAAGTGTGAAGGTGTTGGGTGCGCTGCTGCCATCTGCTCCAACCAGCGGTTAGTACACTGGCGAGAGCATGCAGCACCCACAGCCATAGCTGTCACAGTACCCCCCCCAGGTCCACCTCCTGCCGATGACACCTGCTTATGACCTGGGTGATCCCAAGGGCGAGGAGCCAGGCCGATCCAGGTGCCAGTCATGAAACTCAAACGTCAGGAAGGGATTGCAGATGTCCACCACCTGGACCCAGATAGTATCCCACCCAGTTCTCCAGGTACTAGACCTGACCCTGCCCTAGCCAGGAACCCAGAATCGCACTGACCTTGTATGCCGGAACACCAGCTGTTTGGGGAGAGAGATGTGGAAAGAGGGAGAGATAATTGTGCATGGTGGTGTAAGCAGGAATTCATATGTGACGTTGTTTACCTTCCAGAGGACCTTGAAGCAGGGGAGGTGGAATGGCGGATGTGCCCCTATTTCAGTGTTTCCCTGATGTAGGTCTCCAAGGCATCATTTTCAGCCACAGAGAGAAGGTTGATCCAGCTTTGGGGGGCACGGCTTCTGGTATGAAGTCTAAGGCGCAGTCCCAGGAACGGTGAGGAGGGAGACACCAGGCTTTCTTGCTTAAGTCTGCATACTCCGGCAGGATGTTGGCTGGGAGGGCACCCTCCAGGCTTTCCACCGACGTAGCTCCATGTGTGATGGACAGGTCTTCTGACACTCCAGTGACCATCTCAGGATCTCCATTTACTCCAGGCAATGGGGTTGTTTCTGGAGCCAATGAAGACCCAAGATGATAGGGTGTATGGACAACGTCATCACCAGTATTTCCAGTCTCTCATGATGGCAGCTGTTGACTGTGAGCAGGCGGCTCATGCAGAGAGATGGAACGGGACCGCACGGGATGACGATGCTCGAGAGCAGAGACGGTCAATAAGGCTCCCCGCAGCTCCGGAGTCAATAAGGGCTGTGGATGTATGAGAGGAAAAGCCACCAGACAACACGACAGAAAAACAGAAAGGGCTTGCAATATTATGCAAGCACAAGGCACCTACTGTACCAGTTTGAAATGCCTGGTTACTCACCCCCTACCTGCCCTGCGCCTGGGCCCCTTCCGGAAGTGCCCCTTCTCAACATAGAACAGGCACAGACCCCACTCCATTGTTCTCTCTCCTCTGCGGTGAGCCTCGTAATCCACATTTCCATGGAGAGGGATGGGCATGACGTGCCAGACAGTCACGTCCCAAAGCTGCCCGTCGATGGCAATGGCCCGGGCAATGTAGACGTCCAGTGTTATGGAATCCCTGACATGTGCCAGCTCCATTAGGACCTCAGTTCACAGTCCCACGTGAGCCATTGCAGCCACCGGACACCGCTAGCATCCGGAATGACAGGGCATACTCTGACGCCATGCTTGTTTCCTGCCTAAGGCATATGAACTGCTCGCCACTATCCCGCTCCTCTTCGGGATGGTCAAACACGACTCGGAGCTGAGCGATGAAACCGGGAAACCATCTCATTTCCCCAGACCTGCTGTAACATAGCACCGTTATCCATTCCAAGGCATGCCCTGTTAAGAGGGTGATTATTGTGGTCACCTTCTCTTGTGAGGTGCAAGGGTAGCGAGTGCGAAATGGAGAGACACAAACGAAAGTAACTAAACAACACTGACACAAGGAATCACGTTAAAAATCCTACAATGTGATTCTCTGGATTTTCTTTTCTCATTTTGTCTCATAGTTGAAGTGTACCTATAATGAAAATTACAGGCCTCTCTTATCTTTTTAAGTGGGAGAACTTGCACAATTGGTGGCTGACTAAATGCCCCACTGTAGCAGCACCACATAGTCTCAACAAACACAATAACACGTTTTGTTTATCACATTCATGTACTATTTCACACAGCCACCCAACACTTATTGATTTACATATTTTGACTATATTAACATTTATAAAATAAGTTATTTACATTTATACTCACCTTTCATGTGTCCTATACTTTTTATCTTCCCAACAGTATTGTGTAGGTCCCTGAATGCATGCTATGAAAATGGGGTAAATCTTGGTAATCAGCAAATTATAAAAATTGGAATCAAGGTTCATACACATTTTAGTCTAGCACTAGGCTTAATGCTTGTCTGGGAAAACAGCCCCAAATGTATATAACAGGTATTTATATGCATGTGATGGGGGTGATGGTCGCCTCAGCTGCCACGCTGCTGATGTGTTTTTTCCCTCTCATATGGCATGATAACGCAGCAGCCTCACCAGTATTTGAAACATCTAACTCTAACACATACCTTCCACACCTTGGGTTTTGACCTTTGCATATCTACAACAAATATTGTGGCATTTGTTGTCAGCATTGTTGAAAGAGTATTTTCCCAGCATTGCTTCATAGCAAGTTGTAGCTAGAACGCTGGTTACGTTCTGTTAGCTGGCTGCTATTGGAGTGCGCTGCAGTAAAAATAAGTGTGAGGTGTAGATATGACAAGCTCAAGCGGTGAAAGGTGGCTAGCATTGCATATGAAAAGCTCAAGAGTTAATCATCTGAGACAAACAATGGTTTAGCAAGTACACAAACGTGAGGTATTCAGCGCACGAGATTAACTCCAGCAGTTATCAGAGGCAAGGTGCATGAGGGATTGAGCTTCAGCGTAACATAAGCTTGAGCACAGGCAGTGATACATGTTCAGTAGTGATGTGCAGTTTGCAAACGATTTGTTAGTTTGGAACAAATCTTTTTAGTGACACAGGACTCACAAGTATTTTTTTCTAGTGACTCATTCATGTGTATCATTCATTCGAACATTTGACAGCGGATGTCTACAACATGACCACTTGCTTCATTCTTAGTCCTCCAACTCAGTTCACTGATCAACATCTATGTACATTTGCAGAGAGAAACAGATCAAGACAGGAACTTCATTGAGACATGTTCAGAACTGATAATTGAATGCAGACTTTAATAATTAATATAGTTAGTTGATTACTGATGTCATGAACAAAACTGATGAACACTAACACGGAGCCGCAGCCTTTGCCCAAGTAAAAACAATGTGAATGACTGACTTGGTCAGTTTTATTGTTCAGTTGAACTGTTGTTTTGTTCAATTGAAAAGATGGCAGCGGAGGTCTACCCATCCATGGAAAACAGTGTTAGCTTTACGTTCACATAGAAAAATAGGTCAAGACAATAGCATTATAAAGACATGTTTGTAAAAGATAATTGGACGCATGATAGGTCTAAAATAATAAATATAGTCGTTGATTGCAATGATAAACACAGATGAAATTATACACTGAGCCTTTGCCTAAGTAAAAGACTGTCATAAATCTGGTTGAATTGGTGGAAGGACACGGGCGCAGAGACGGTATGGAGGTAGTGATCCATATGTTTAATGAAAAGGAACAAAAGAAACAAACTTACAACTCAGCGCAGACACAGTGACTGGGTGAAATAGCCTACGGCTAGCAACCAAAATAAACCAAACAACTGTGTGCAAACATTCAACATAAATAGGTTCCCCAATTGGAGGCAATAACGAACACCTGCCTCCAATTGGGGAGACCAAAACACATAGAGGTGGCTAAAGTCACCTATTTTGGCCATGTCCTGACTATGGCCCCAGCCAGCGCAAAGATGGCTAGGGGCATAGCCAGGACATGACAGTACCCCCCCCCAAAGGCG
>JACXGJ010009856.1:0-23277 GCA_016801105.1 Esox niger | reverse complement strand
CAACATCACTAACCAGGGGGACGCCCGGTCCATTCAACATCACTAACCAGGGGGACGCCCGGTCCATTCAACATCACTAACCAGGGGGACGCCCGGTCCATTCAACATCACTAACCAGGGGGACGCCCGGTCCATTCAACATCACTAACCAGGGGGACGCCTTGGTGGTCTTCCGCCTAATATCTTCCCCAAGGGCAGAGTGAAACGCCTCTTTTCCTGATCCCCGTGGCTCCACAGGCGCACAACATAACTCATTGTCTCTCATCAAGAGCTTGTCAACAGGCTTCAGTTAGAGCGGGCGGGGGGGGGGGGTAGGAGAAGGGGAGGTAGGAGAAGGGGGGCCACCCCCAATGAGTGAAAGAAGGAAAACAAAAGGAGCCTTTCTAACCATTGCAAAGATAAACAGCGGTCGGGGAGGGGGTAAGGACATCGATTAATACACACCAGTCTTTTGTCAGACGGAATTCTGAACGGCTGCTTTCAAAGGGCTGGATTAGCAACGAAAGCGACATTCAATTAAGATGAGATCTCTCGATTCGGCGGCCCTCGTTCGGAGTCTGGCAGTTATTACGAAATATTATTGGATTCCCATATTCTCCGTGCCTTGGGATGGGGGTGGAGTGGCATTAGATCGCTGACAGTTGGGATAAATTTGGCAGCCCAGGCGTTAGACACAATGAGCATTTAGTCGCCAGTTATGCCAGTGCCAAAGCAACAATGGGAAAACAAGCGGGGAGCCGAAAAAGCAAGAGAACGGAAGGACAAATGGTCGGACTGAGGATCTACAAAACACTTTGCGTCATATACTGTTAGTTCTGTTCCTGGTATCCTTGTGAGATCCCTGCCCTTAACCCTTAACTGGCTCAAATGTAAATGTCAACTGGGTTATTGGCAGGCAAGTATCAGGGTCGGTAAGTGCAGAAGCTCCACTTGTGACTATTCCCAATGTAAACAACAGAATTATGAGTCATAAGGCTAGTCAGTTTAGCCTTATAAGATCATGGTTTAGAGGCTCTTACATACACAGAACCGAACGACGGGTCAGGCTAGTTGACATTTCTTCCTGTCTGATGACCTCTCCTCGAGGTCAGCCTTGTGTGAAGTGACCCCTTCATCCTGCCAGTGGCACATGCCCCTCGTCCATGACCCCCTACTCACAGCCTAACCTTCGCATCCCATCCAAACCCAGGCACTGGCCGAGAAGCAGAACAACAATGTGCAGAACGATTCTATTCAACAGGGTTTTTGTCAAGACAGCATCACACCTCAAGACAAACGACTACCAAAAAGACCAAGGCTTCGTTTCTGGGATCCAGGTGCCTTAGCTGCCGAAGCCATGTTCTGCTAGTGTCCAAATTAAACTTGAGGCTATCATATGGCTTCTCAACAAGTGGAAGGATGATGGATGGCACTGCCCGGGATTGAATTAATATTCCCACCAACTCCAGGAAGCCGGGTTCAGTAGTTGTGAACACGGCAGTGTATCTAGGCTACATAATTACAGAATAACACTGTGTAAAAGACACAGGAAAGCGACAGTAGGAAGAGCATGTATGGGGGGGGGGGGGGGTGTAATAGGATATAGTCATTAACCCCTTCCAATAGGATTGTAGGATTGATCTTTCTGTCTGTGTGAATGACAGGATATCCAACCAATCAATCTATCACCATCCACATCGTGTTATTTTGCTGACAGAGGCATGTCAACAATTATATCAACGGCCCAAGGGGGAGGAAAGGCCATTACACACTAACGCTCTCACTCCAACACACACAGACAGTGGACGCATTCGCCACACAGGATGGAGGGACGCTTTGTGAGTGCGATCATGCTACAAGGCCAAAGGCAGCATATATGATTTTCCAACAAACAGCCCAAATCCCATGTCCATCCGAAACATGTGTGAACTTTGATATATACATAGTTCTATAATACAAGCAAGAACTGCACTAAAACTGACTCTGATAGAGATTGCAAATAGGGTATGGTCACACACATACTGACATGCTAGAAAACAGATTAACACTGATCAATTTAAATGAAGTAGAAAAAATATATAAAAAACACTAAGTCAAACACACACACACTTATAAAAATGCCACACACAATTCCAATTTCCAACTGCACGGAGGCTAACCCAATTACAGTAGAACAGGACGAGGTAGAACACATTCTTCCCTTTCACTGTAATGTACTGGGGCTTTGTGCTGGGGATCGTGCTTACAGCCACAGGCTTCGGGGAGTGACTGAGGCACAATAAGAATCCAGGACAAATGTTATGCATGTACAATGGACCGCCACAGCATCCAAACGTGGGATTCTGAGGTGTTAGCGTGAGGCACGGTGGACGGTACGTGTGCCCTGCGTGTGCGCTGCTGAACTTGAGGGAGGCTGAGAACGTACTTGACTTTGAGCGACATCAAACCAACTTTGAGGACAAAGCCAGCAGAGAAGATAAGGACATTATCTCAAAGGGCCTTCACAACTTAAGCAGCACAGAAAAAGGCATTTAGAGTTCAAAAGAACAAGGTAACATAGGAAGTCCAGAATTTTTGGGGGAGGATGTTGTAGAAATTTGGGATCTTTTAATAAGGAGCAGTATGTGCTATAGAGAGTACTATGCCACTTCGTGTTGGTAGCTAATGCGGTTTAGAATGTGAAAACCAGGTGGCGTACTCCTTCTGGAATGTTCATCCAGCGATGATCTGGTTTGTTGCCATGAATGTCTTTACCGAAAGAAACTCATGTCACCACAGTTGCTGCCAAAGTCAAACATTCACCGATAAAAGGGCGTAGACATTAGTAACACAATTCTGACAACATCAAATGTTATTTAAAAAGATGTTCAAACACACGCCCTACAATTTAAGGGAGAGTAAGGCGTTTGGGGAAATTCTATGGCAATCGAGAATGTTAAAATGGATATGTATTGGACAAAGTCTCTGAAGTAAAAACTGATCATGAGACAATCTTTGTTGACCAACCTCAACTTCATCAAAGTTGAACTTTAGGACATCTGGCCAGTCACCTGGAACCAAAGGGAAAGGCTGTACGACACCAAACATGTAGGCTTGACTAATTCGCTACTACTCTAAAAGGACTGAGATTAGAAAGTGCACACTTAAAAGTAATGAATTCTCAATATGCCCTGAGTTAGCCGGCCAGTTGGGGTTAAGCTTATGCACTGCTTTGCAGTTTGGAACTACTAGCTTTACTAGAGGCTGTTTCAGGTGCAAAGAAATTCCAGTTGGCAGACATTATTGTGGTTTTGTTAAATTCACAAGGCATAATATACATTTTCAGCCTGCCAGTCACCAAACACTTTCATGTCTTCCACACATTGTCAGGATAATCTGCTGCATGGCATCAACTAATTGCATAGACTCTCTTTTGCCGTGCATTTTCAGCAAGTATTGGACACATTTCCGATGCCACTATCAGATTGGTGAATTCCAAATAAGAATATTGCTAAGATTTAATGCTGAGTTATTGGTTTGACAGTTATGTTTAGGGTAAGAGTTTTGTTTACTGTCAGGGTTAAGGGTTAAAGAAGAGGGAAAACACGACTCGAAATCCACTCACATTCCCCATCAATGTCCCCACAACAACACTATAGGAATGTGTGCGCGCACGGGCGCAGAGTGCGTTTGTGTGTCCTGTTGTGTAAATACGCATAAATCAGTACACAGAACGGGAGTCGTCCCTCGTGGATCCCTTGCATTTGAGAACACTGAATAATGTTAATAAGTACTGTGCCAGAGCACACTGAGGACCAACACCTTTCTGCAGAGCACCACCCGGTGCGCCTGACTGGCAGCTTATTTAGATAAGGGGGTAAAAACACGACACACTCAGCCAGAGGATGCGAGGGGGGGGTCAGGAAGGTCTCCGGCCACAGGTAAGCGGTCACTTAACACCCGTGTGTGTTGACTTCCTGCGAGGCCTCCCGGGGCACGCCTGTGACTTCCCGTCGGTCTCTGAGTCAACAAACGCAGATGGGGTCAGGAAGAGGAACGCCACGCTGGGCCTCAAAGGGTGTGTGTGTGTGTTTGATGGGTCAGCCGTAGGGGCAGTTCAGAGGTCGGGTGACCTTCCATGGCAATATTCAAAGAAAGCCGTTTGAAGGGTAACGATCGATAAGATAATATTGGATGACGCCTTCAGTCCTATCATCCCTATGAAAAATCGGGATGAGTGAGGAGCCAAGGTGGAGGCTAATCAATGGAGTATTTCAAACGGCTTCCTCTGTGTGTTTAACATCGGTCAGGAATGACACTTTAGAGGACGAGGTCACTTGAACGGCGGCGTCATTTTTATAGTGCAATCTATGACAGCAATAAACGGAGCACGTGCCGTGTCATCAGCATACTTAGGAGTGAGAGGTTGAACCGATTTCTCAGATGTGACTTGGTGAACGTAATCCCCTCTTCGGCGATGTTGGTGACCGTGTCGAATTCCGGTGTCCTCGCTCGGTTGCCTCCATCCTTACTTTGATGTGTACTTATCCCTACAGAGCCTCTGCCCGGCACAGTTGCTGTGCAACAAGAGGGTCTTGCGCTTAAACCGAGGTCATTCATGCACAGATATAGAACTTAGAGTCGGCGCTCATTGAATGAATTACTTGTTCACCAAGCCATTCAGTACGGACTACATATTGCATTTTTCTTTCACTGGCAAGCCCTCACCAGCTCTCTGGGCAGGAAGACCTCGTCCTGTCTGGCAACGACCAACGAGATGCACTCGCCCTGTTTGGTACTGCGTAACATGGCCACCAGTTCCTCCTGAGTGCGTCTGGTCATGTCCACACCGTTCACCTGCAAACACACACACAGACATGAAAACATCAAGGCTCTGCTCTGCTTCACATTGCATATAAACACATCAAGACACACCTTGATGCCTAAAAGCATAATGACCCACTTACATAAAAGAGAAAGGAAAAACAACTTACTTGAGAAAAAAGGGGCCCAGTTTTAACAATTTAATGTGCCCTTTCATTAAGGAATACAAAATCCCAAATTGCCATCTCACCTCCAGGATGCGGTCGCCAGGCTGCAGACGGCCATCTTTGATGGCCGCACCCCGTTGGAGGATGTTCTTGATCAGGATGGGCCCCGGGCCATGGATAGCAGAGTCCCGGGTCACCACGGTGAAACCCAGCCCCTCTGAACCTAGAGAGGTGGGTGAGAAACAGGGACGGAGAAACCGAGCGATTAAGACCGAGCCACAAAGGGATAGTTAGAGACAGAAAGAGGGAGAGAAAAAGACCAAGAGTGAGAGACAGAGAGATGATGAGGTAGATTGGGATCGAAAGACAGAGGAAGACCAAGAACGAGTCAACAGTTGATACGATTGCTTCTCTGTGTTCTTATCCATGGAGGGTCACTCCTTGGCATTATATGTATGGTTAATTGGGTTCCAGAGTAAAGTAACGTTAAACGTCCACAGGCCACTTACTACAGACTGGGGGTGGGCTCCCAGCAGCACCCTAATCCCTTTGCAGTGTAATACTTTTCGCCCTAGAGAGGCCGTTTTGGAAAACGACCTGAGCCTTAGCCGCAAAGCCGGCGGGACCACTGGTGCTTTTTATGGGGATTAAGAGGAGCGGTGCCTTTAATTTCACGTGTGAGAAGGGCAAACACTGCCTGCTGGAGGGAGAGGAGGAGGGAGGAGCGAGGAGAGAGAGGAGGAGAGGGGGATGCAGGGAGAGTGGAGGCATCATTCCCCGGAGACGCGCAGCGGGATTTCAGGCGAGACTTAGTCTGAGTGTGTCTGTGCACATGCCTGTATGTGAGTTTCTGCGCGCGCGCGTGTGTGTGTGTGTGCGCCTTCAAGACAAGAGTGAATAGTGCCGCCATGGTGAGAGCTGGAGGAAAGCCGAAAGCGGCATTCTGAAAGACGGTGAGCGAGCGATCAGATCTCATCTGACGGCTAAGCTTCTGCCTGCCTTCTATTAGCGCTAAAACCTTCTAGCTGTCACTCACTTGCACTGGGAGGGAGGTATCTCAACAGGAGAGAACACAGGCACAATCTCTATGAACGCATTCACACAGGCAGCCCACTCCTATCCGGACAAATATCTGATGGAACCACAACAACTGATTTCACTTAGTTGACATAGCCAAAGTTCAAACATAAATCCTGAATACATTGTTTACTATGAGGATTCAATTCTGGATTTAAATGTCATTTAGATGACTCAGTCGACTGGTTTGTCAACCAAATAGGCCCAATAACATCATTACCTTATATATTGATCAAAGAGCTGTGGACTCATTTTTATTTTTTTATATTGTAATAAAATGTGCATCCATCATTACAATCAGTGTGCAATGTAACATATAGAATACAACTTTTCCGTATTAGGCCTACCTTTCTTCAGGTCAATGCTCAGCTTCCGGCCTCCCTTCTGGTTGGTTAGTTTGGCCAGTCCGGGGGGTCCAGTAGGACCGCTTCCCTGGGACAGGGGGTTCTCTACTGCTGTGGGGGAGGCCCTATCCCAGTCTCTGCCCATGGGAGCAGGGGAAGCACTTGGGACCCTCTCCTCAGGGGCCTGTTTGGTCTGCTGCATCGGTGGCAGAGGGAGAGAGGTGGCCAGGTGAGGGGTATTGGAGTGGGGTACCTGAAGTCTTGGTTCCAGTTTGGGTTCAGATTTGACCTGAATGGCGCTTTGGACTTCAGGTTTGACTTCAGGTTTGACTTCAGGTTTGACTTCAGGTTTGAGACCCATCTTTCGGATGATCACGAGGGGGCTCTTGACTTTAGGGACAGGGTCATGGCTGTTGGTGAAGAGTTGTCCAATGAGGCTTTTCTCGTAGCGTTGCTTGTTGGCCGACGGCAGAACCTCTAGGCGTACCAGAGAGGACGACATGGCCTGGCGGAACACTTCCTGGGACCTGTGGAAGTGAAAGTGACATAAATATCCCAAATTGACTGAATGTTGATACTTGAAAAAGCTGCGTTAAAGTCAGTTGTTACTACACATATAGAAATTGAAATTAAATAACTGTAGAAAAGAAAAAAGAAATGTTTTGTACAGTAGTAGGCTACAGTAGTAGGGATGCTGCACAAAATGCAAATAAAAAGGAATGCAGTGATGTGCAAATCCTTTATCCCTATATATAATTGAAAATAGTACAGACACACATCAAATGTTGAAATATTGTTTTTGGAAAAATACATGCCAGAAATGTATTTCAAAATCATTGGGACAGAGGCATGTTTGCCACCGTGGTGCCTCACCTCTTCTTTTTGCAATACTCTATAAGCGTTTGGAAACTGAAGAAACCAACTGCTGTATATCGGAAAGTGAAATGTACTCCCATTTAATCTTGATATAGGATTTCCCAGAAAAATGTTTTCAGGATGGCAGCATATGTTTTTCCAAAACCTGTATACATAGTTCAGCATTAATGGTGCCAGTCACACATGCCATGTGTACAAATGCACCTCCAGAACAACACGGATGCTGGATTTTGAACTGTGCGCTGATAAGAAACCCAATGGTAACTCTTCTCTTTTGTCCGGAGCATGCAGTGTCCTGATTCGCAGGAAATAAAATCACATTGTAATTTGCCAGACCACAGGACAGTTTTGCACTTTGCCTCAGTCCAACAAAAATTTAAAGGTGCAGGGATTTTGGATCTTGATTCTTTGCATGTTAGAGATTTAACTGGCATGTTTGGATGCAGCGACGTACTGTGTTCACAGACAATCATTTTCAGACGTGCTCCTAAGCTCATACAGTGATCTACACTACAGAATCGTGTCTGTTTTTAATGCAGTACCGCCTGAGGGCTCGATGATCACAGCCATCCAATATTGGTTTTCAGCCTTGTCCCTTGTGTACAGACATTTCTCTGGAATCTTTGAAACTTTTAATGATATTACGTAGATGATGAGATCCCAAAACTCTTCGCAACTTTAGGTTGAGAAACTTTGTTGCACTGTCTTCACACAGTGGTGAACCCTGCCCATTCTCACATCTGTCAATCCCATCCTCTTTGGAAAGACATTATAATACCAAATCATGTTACTGACCTGTTGCCAATAAACAAAATTAGTTGCATTTTATGCAACATCCCAAAGTTTTTGGAAACTGTGCCATTTTCTTATTTTATTAATAGGGCAAATTGTTGATTCAATGTAGATATGGACGCTCTAGATAAAGGTACATATGCTGCAATGGCTTTTATTTAGTTTTAGATTATGCAGTTCGCAGATTATGCCTCCACCCTCCAGAAAAATGTATTTTCTAAACATTTCTAAAGGACAGAGATAGGGGTTTTGACTCTGAGTTTCCATAACCCTGGATTTATTTTCAAGCCATTCTGTAGCAGCATGGCTTGTGTTTCATAAGGTCATTGTCCAGATGGCAAGATGTATGTTTGGTTTAGAATTCTGACGGATAACCATTTCCCTCAAGAATCTTCCAGTACAATATGGAATTCCCAGTTGACTCTACGAAGATGGAAGATTTCCAGACACAAAACCGGAATCCAGTCGCCACCATGCTTTATGAAGGGTGATTCTTCTGTTGAAAGACAGTGTTTAGTTTTTGCCAAAACATTTAATCGGGCAACAACTCCAGCTTTGACTGTGCTGTCCAGAGCAAATTTTCTTGCAGTTATGGGCTTTACCCATAAGGAAATAGGAAATTGCTGATTATTTCATTGCATATATGGTTTAAAAGTTAGCATTTTTGTGTGATTTGTTAAATGTTGTTACCTTTAGTAATGACTAGCTCAGAAATCCATGTGACCATAAAAATACATATACCTGTATACAGTACCAGTCATAAGTTTGGGTATACCTACTTATTGATTTTTACTGTTTAGCAGAGTTTAAAATATTAGTAAATTTATCAAAACTATGAAATAGCTCATATGGAATTACCAAAAAATATGTCAAAAAAAATCAGAACAGATTCTTCAAAGTAGCCACCCTTTGCCGTTGCCTTTACGATAGCTTTCCAGATGGGAGGGCGTACTGCTGTGGTAGCCATGCTGGTTGAGGGTGCTTTGAACTCTAAATAAATCTGTGTCACCAGCAAAGCACCCCCACATCATCACACCTCCTGGGCCTCGCTTCGTGGTGGGAACCACACATGCAGAAATCATCCATTCACCCACTCTGCGTCTCACAAAGACACAGCGATGGTACTCATCAGACCAAAAGACATATTTCCACCAGTCAAAAAAAAAATTTGTCTTGTGTATTTTGTTCCAAGCAAGTCTTTTATTAGTGTCCTTCAGTAGAAGTTTCTTTGCAACAACTCCTTCATGAAGGCTTGATTCACACAGTCTCCTCTGAACAATTGATGTTGTTTTCACATGTCTGAATTAGTCTGCAATTTGAGCAGTAGTTTATTGACGATAAGAATGAACTTATCCTCTAGAGTTGAGGTAACTATGTCTCACTTCTCTGTGACCATCCGCATGAGTGCCAGTTTCATCAAAACACTTGTTGCCAAAAAGGCACACCTGTTAATTGATATGCCTCCCAGGTGACTGCATCATGAAGCTGTTTAAGAGAATGGTAAATGTGGGCAAAGCAGTCATACAGCCAATGATTAGCTACATTGAAGAATCTAAAATATGTATTTTGATTTCTTTACTAAATGATTCCATATGGGTTATTTAATAATTTGTCTACAATGTGAAAAATAGTCAAACTAAAGAAATATCCTTGAATGAGTGAGTAGGTATGCAAATCATTAAGTGGTTCTGTTTAAATAAATATACAGGAAATAAAAACAACCTTCCAGGGGGTTTCATTTTTCATGACTGCATGAACAACATATCATATATCCATCCTATATGGATACAATATGGGAGGTTAAAAAAATGATTTTTCGGGAATGCAATAAGAACTAATAAAAGTTCTCAAACCTTTCATTGAGGAAAGACAGATGTTCCCCAAATTATTTGATGCCATAAGCCAGCTCATCTAATTTACCTAATCATGACCTTGAGAATGAGTTGTCAAGTTGAATCCGTTGTGCTAGCTGTAGAAGATTTCAAATACACTGAAACACTAGCAGTCCCCAAAGTGAGGTGCGCACACAAGTGAACACTCAAGCTTCCTATCTCATTTCTCCTTCTATTCAACTCCAGGCAAGTAGACTATAGTGATAGTAACCGTCAGTAACCAGTTATCGGAAAAACCCAGCTAGCACCGTCACACCCATTGTTAAGCCTGTTCTGGGGTTTTTCTATCAACTCTTTTACAGGGCACTTCATTCAGGTGGGGGGATTAGAAAGTCCTGCCTGAAGCTCCTTCCAATCTCTCCAGCGCTTCTCCTTTTGTCTCCATCTTATCTTTGTAACTCTCTAGCAGTAACAGCTACAGCCCGCTCCTTTTGAAGACGGGCCCGTGGCGCGACATTCCTGAATTAACGCGTTTTCCGATGGCGGCGAGTGAATGAGTGTTTATCGCCCTCGTTTTCTGTCTCGTGCAATCTTGTGTTGCAGATGTGCTGGGAGATAGGTAGGCTTTGTAAGCCCGTGGAGGGAGGGATGAAGAACTCTCTCTAACAAAACGGGGAAATGAAAATGAAAACCGAGTGGTAGACTGGCTCCACGCTGGTGGATCAGTGATAGCGTGGTGTCACAAAATGTCTCTCAACACACTACACAGGGTACTCCTTTTGACCCGGGCTCGGCAAGCTGGTTCTGTGAGCTCGGGCCAAAAGGGGGGCACTAGAAAGATAGGGAGGTGTTTGGAAGGCCTACTGCGATAGCGTCAAATCGAGGTACGTACTGGGCAAAGGTCTTGCCCATGAGCTCCGTGTCGTTGATCTGAACGATGCACTCGTCCTCCTGGAAGATACCCTCTCTCTTGGTGCGGCTGTCCGCCTCGATGCCTTTAATGTGCAGGCCCAGGGTCCTGGGAATGAATAACACAAACAGTTGGAACACACGCACCCACACCGGCTATCTAGGTTCAGATGGTGTGACGGAGTGGGAGAATGAGTGTAGTAGGAGTGACTGTGTGGGAGAGAAAGGACGGACGAACGTGTGTGTGTGTGTGTGTGTGTGTGTTTCTCACCGTCCGCTCAGTGAGGAGCAGTAGGGGATGACGTGGATCCCAAGCGGTCCCTGTTCCCCTGAGAGCTCCACAGTCTTGGTCAGCGGGCTGCAGAGGAGGACATGGAGTGAGTCGGACAAAACAGTAGAAGACAGACAGGCAAGACAGAGTGGCTGGGAGCGAAGCCAAGGTGAATTAGCTGACATTTACATTGTCTAGCCATGTTTGAGGAAGCGTGCGAGATTTGCCCTGTGTAAACACTGTACAGCGGCCGACGGAGCTGAGGTGTGTGGAGACTTGATTGGCGCCAGTCCAAAATAGCACCCTTTCTGCATAGATCGTCCACTACTTTGAACCAGGGCCCTAGAGTGTGCCATAGGGAGAGTATGGAGCCCTGGACTGAGTACACACACTTCAAGTGTAAACACACACTCACACACACACACACACACACACACACACACGGAAGGATTCCCACAGAGTAGGTTTAGATACACGTCATTGACTTGACCAACACACCGCTGAGCAGAGGGATGGAGCCATTAACTACATCCGGCTGGCCACACACACGAATATAAGAATACCCACACCAGGGATGACCTGCTGGCTGGCTGCATGTCCTGCCCTGTGCTCATTAGGAGAGTCTAATTGGCTGCGTGGCACTGGGCTACGAACACAGGAGAGCGGACTGTCAGTCAATCAGACACGTGGGGTATGGGGGGTGAGGCAGAAAGACGGAGGGGTGGGGGTGGCGAGAGAGCAGGGGAGGGAACGGAGAGTGAAAGGGTAAGCAGAAGCTTGGATTAAAGTCGCATTTAGTTTAAATCACTCTTTGGCTGCCTCTGATGATTTTACCAAAACTGTTTTCAGAAGTGTCAGATAGTTCAGTTTTGACCAATATCACATGAATGTCAGATTTGGCTAAATTGGGTCTAAGCTAAAACATATGCAATACATTTGAGATTTTATAGTTTACCTTTATTTTTCCTGAAAGAATGTATATCTCCTGGTAGAGTGTGTTATGCAAAACATCCACATCCCTCCCATCCCAACAGTCCCTTTCCAACCATTTCTACCACAGGCAGATATAAAAACTTTTCTTCAAATTTGAATAAATTATTCAAGCGAAATGGACAAACCAGAGAGAAAGAGGGGGTAGAGAAAGCCCAAGCACACAAAAACACTCATTTCGAAATCCACTTCAGATCCATTTGTTCTTTCCCGAGGGATGCATTAACAGACAAACAAATTAGCTTCCAGCTAGGGCTGCCGAGGAGAGACTGAATGAAAGTATCTGTGTATGTGGCACAATGACAGAGAGTAAGGAGGCGTGTGTGAGAGATTGCTGATCAACTGCGCACTTAAAAAAAAAGAAATCGGTCATACAAGTCGGTTGGCGAATATTTAGATGTGTATTATAATGGATTCATGTAAGCATTCATTCATTCAGTTAGCAGGAAACTGCATGTGTATTTGCCTGATTGTATAGTCAGAGTAATGGGCTGTGAGTGAGCATGTGTGGATGCCATTTGGCAGAGATCGAGCACAGCATATTCCAGGTTTGCAAAGTGTTTGTGTGTTTGTGTGTGTCATTCTAGCGTAGGTTAATGAGCATATTGTGACAGTGACTGAGGAGGTCCCTCAGCAAGTCATACCAGCTCAACAGGAAAGAAACCAAACATAAGATACGCTGGTGAACCTCCCCCACCCCCCAAAAAATGTTGGGGTGGTCCAGTTCCGCACGGTTCAACACATCTAGCGAAGGTCAAGGTCATCAAAAGGTTCGCCTTGTTGGGGGCCTTTGTTGCCATCTCTGTGGATGGTGGTGGGAAATGAGCAGAACCCATTCAACCCAGAGTTGTGATGCAATGCTGGCCATCCGGAAGTCCTCAGAACAGCAGCTCCTCCCCAGACATCATAATCCTGAACAGACCGACACAGACTAATGACTGCCATAACGATGCTCATATATAAGGCATGTCCCCAGGCGTGTGCACGCAGACGCACACAAATGTGCACACACTGGTTTCCTGTGATCTTTTCCAGCAGTACCCCTATCATTATCAAAGGCTGTGTTGTCCTTGTTTCTCTTCTGTTGAAAGCCACAGCGCGGTGCTTTAGAGATAAACTGGTTAAAGACGGTCTTTCAGGCTAATTCAAACATAGCAACGGGACCACAATGTCACGTTGACAATATCCACACTATGCCACCTCCAATAAGTGAAAGCCTTGAAATCACAGCGACAACCTCTGTTTTATGGACGGCCTAATAGGGAAAAACATCTAGGTGAACATTAATCAGGAACTGGCTTTTTTGTCCCCATGCCCAACAAATGTCTTTGAAGAGCGCCAGTTTACTGGAACTTTCCCTAGACCCAGTTTTGGGATGACCAAATCCCCGTTGTGGCCTGGCCAAACTGCAAGGAGTCCACAGCGGGTGTGGGATGTTGGGAGATCATTTCCTCCCAGGAGCTAGCTGTTTGGATGCACACTGCTCGCTCAACAATGACATTTGAGCTAATTTGGACATTAATGTTAAAATCGGTGCCATTCTGAGCTTAACCCGCGGGCGTTGACGGTATGCCGCAGCATTAGACACGTGGCGGTTATGAGCGGGCACTGCCGGGCGGTGACGCAGACACTTGAGTCGCCTGTGCGGGGGGCCGGAAACGAACTACTTCGACAGACTTGGAAGCTGTTTTTATGCGCATGTGTGTCTGGCACATTGTTTTTGATTTGCCGCCCCAGTTTAGAGGATCTGCAGTGCTACTCCAGCCAACACCATAAAACCAAGTGGACGCCAAAAAAAATGACCGTACATGCAGAGACATGCCTAGAATAGATTGCTGTGTTTATCGCACAGTGGATGAATGAAGAACATTTATTCATTACTGTTATGTTTTTAAAGTTGAATATTTGGCGATTTATGATGGACTGAAGAGAGAGCATGAAAGACAGAACAGCGTGCTGAAATAGCTATGGGCCGGAGTATGGTGAAAATCTTTCTCTCTACCCCTGGAAGAGACGCTCTTGGTGTTGAGTCTAGTGAAGGTGTTGGGTGCTAATTGGGGAATTCTGAGCCAGAACCTGAAGTGATATGCAGGCCTAATATCTCCTACAGAATGACTCACTGTGGGGAAGGATCACAAAGTACAGCTCATTATTTCAGCACTACTAACACTGATTTATCTCAACCTAATGCAAAAATCAAGATCCTGAGCTTGACAACCGACGCGTCATAGCAGAAACAGGTAGGTTTTCTAGTTTGAAACCCAAAACCTAGCATCTGATATCTGTATGTCACAGGTTATGCACTCCAAAATTAACCAGACAGCAACAAATATCCTTGTTGATTTAGGGGATTATGTGTTCCAGAGCATTGGATATGAAATACAATGTCTGGTTTGAAAGTGAACAGGGTGAGCTTTAATTTCAGGGCATTTTCATTAGATGAACAGCCTAGTTTGTAAATAGTCCACCATTTTATGGTACCAGAAAAAAAATTGATAGATAAACATTATAGACAAGACAGTAGTCATGTTAAGTCTTGATCTTTTTCATGCAATGATGCATGCTGCTATATATTAACATGAGCAGAACCCTTTTCCTGGTGATGCTCTGCTAGGACAACCTTCGGGGAGGTTTTGGCGTCAGTGTGTGAAAGGCATGCTCACTGGGATTCAGATCTGGTTTTTGACTTGGCATGTCTAGAACCTTATATATAAAAACATATTTATATTTTATATAAAAAATGTGTCTTGTCATTACGGGGTATTATGTTTAGATTGTAAGAAGATTGATTGAAAGACTGTCTGACGTACAGATAGCACAAGGCTTTCTCATGATGGTTGTTTTTAAATTTCATGACCAAGTAATTCATTAACAAACATTGAGTCTGGTTTAAATGTAATAAACAGTTCATTCTGGCACTTAATATTTTGGCAGTGTTACTTATTGATTTATTAGCGTTCTAAAGGCCTGCCTTGCCCTGACACTTTTACTCCACATATTGATACACCAGGACCCTCCAAAGACAGATGCAAAGCCTAGAATATGACAGCTTTTTTAAACGGTGCAAACAAACACATCTGCCTAATAAGAAACAGCTGTGACCAATAACATTCAGAGATTATGAACAAAACCTTTACTGTAAATGAACAATTTGGAGACCAATCAGCAGAAGACAGATTCTGATGTCATCGTGGGCTTTCACGGACTTCATTTACAAACTCTAATTTCTTAGGAGAACACTTACAGTTGCTGTAGTAATGTATTTTTCATGGGTTTCCCTGGTGAATATCTGCTGTTGACTCGATTGATTGATAAAGGACACCCCAGTGTCCTTGAGTCAGGGCTGCACGCAAACACACACCCCCACACACCACTTTCCCTACGACCAATTTACATTCGCAAAAACAAACGCTGGCACAAACATGCTCATCAGGGGAGTCCTGAGCTTGTTAGAGGTGGTGTGTACTGCATGCATCCCTATTTAGCTTCCTGCAAAAACATCCATGAGGTTGGAGAGTGGGAAGTTGGGGCATGAAAAGAGCAACGAGATAAATGACTGACCGAACACCCACTCTTAAGTCGACCTGGCGTAGATCACGCAGGGCCCGGAGAATCTCCTCGCTAACGAAGCATCTCAGACATTTTAAATGGTGAGCTGGCTGCCGGCTTAGCAACGATTCGTTTGTCAACGGAACGAAAAACATTGGAGCATGCTGTCAAACTGCTTGATGCGAGCCATGGTTCGCTGAATATCGTTTCCTATCATTCAGGCTGTTCGACAAGTCTGGGACCATCTACAAGAAGTAAACATTCACACACATGCCAGGATAGTGTGGTCCCGTGCAGCGCTAGCCATGGGTGGCAGCATCGGATGCCACGGAGAGGCACATCAGCCAGGTCTCAACAAAGACACAAAGGTTTTGGGAGGCTACTGCATTGAAGAGTCAGAGACAGACAGTGTTCACAGACTTCAATCGACTAACAGTAGCAGAACAAAGAAATGGCGCTTCTCATTGTAGGGAGAGGGATTAGAACAGCCATGATACCGCTGTGTACTGCCATCACCCTGTCCCCATCATTACAGACCCTGCCTGGTTCTACTAAATATGGACCGGTCCCATCCCACAGCACTCGCACTCACCAGGAAGGTGTACTAATGACACCGAGTGTGAGGGAGACAGAGACAGAGACAGAGAGAGACAGAGAGACAGAGAGACAGAGAGAGACAGAGACAGAGAGAGAGAGAGACAGAGAGAAGTACTGATAAATGCACACAGAGAGCGAGAGAGAGAGAGAGCGAGTGAGAGAGAGAGCGAGAGAGAGAGAGAGCGAGTGAGAGAGAGAGCGAGTGAGAGAGAGCGAGTGAGAGAGAGGGAGAAGGGAGCGAGAGAGTGGTACATACAGATACACACAGAGTTAGAGGGAATTAAATAATTAGAGACAGTGAGTTACAGAAAGAGAGATAAAGCTAGAGCAAAAAAAGTGCAGGGGAGAGAGAAAGGTTAAAGAGAGCAGCAGACCTGTAAACACACTCACACCCACAGGACCTACAGCGTAAACAGATGATCAACAGAGAGGCCAGAATAGCGAACACGCAACCATTAAAACCCACGCTCACATGGCACATATGTAGTAATACACACACAAACTGCCACAGTAACTCACACTCACCTGAAGGTGATCCTGCTCATCTTAGCGGTGATGTCGTGCCTGTTTTGGTCTGTAGGTCCTCCTCTGTGTGTTAGTGCATGGCTGCCTTCCTGTGTACACACAAAAACACAAACACACTTAATATATGCAATCACACTACGCTCGTCCGCCAACAGGAACACCGACCAATCAATGAAATAAACAACCAGACTTGTCAGATGCCGTCAATCACCTGGCCAAAGACCTTCGGACGGAGACAATGGCCAAGCGGACGAGGACTGGCACGGTGACGGGAAGCTCACCCGCGAACTGTCCCGCGCTCCTCCGTCAACTGTGTTCTCTTCCGTTTTGCTCCCCCTCCATCTCTCTCATCGGGAGAGAGGCTATTTTTAAGTTGCGCACGAAGAAGGACCACAAACGGCAGCCCCAGGTTGAAATTGTAAAGAGCGGAGAGACAGAGAAAAAAAGATGGAGGACGCCGTCCACAAACTGTTGATGGACGGGGTGGCGGGGGGGCAAAACAATAGGAGGGTCCCAATCACGCCCTTCTACCTCATCACTTTCATTGTGTCACTACCCCCACCACTGTCTAAATCCGCTTGTGATGACACATGAAAGGGGGGGGGGGGTACCAGCTTACATCCCCAACCCTGAACCCTTGCCCCCCCATTGCCCCCTCCTTGCCCCCCCTAAACATAGACTCTGGTCCGGATGGACGAACGGTGACCCAGTTATTAGGTGGGCTTTGTGGTTATTAACAAGGGGTCACGTGTTAGCTGGGCTCCCGTTGTAATTGTGCAACGCATTGTCATGCCGCGCAGTCTCGTCCATTAAGAGACCCGCTTTATTCGCACGGCCCCCGGGGGACCAGGACGCGGAGCCAGGGGAGGGGGGGAGGGAGAGTGTGACCCAGGAAGAGGAGGAGGAAGGGGAAGGGGGAGAGAAAGGACGGGGGGGAAGGGGGTGGGGCAGAGGTGGCTGAATGAAGCCCATTTGAATTCACCAATCCAATGAGGCGTAATATAAACACCCTGATGTAAACCATGTCACTGTCTGTTGCCTGGTTGATTTTTATGTTGTGCTACTTCTGTGGCCAAATACCCAGCAGGTCTAGCTCAGCCACTTTGTGAAAAATGAGGTGTGCGTGTGTGTGTGCAGTTGTCATCATACACATGAGAAATGAGGAGCGCGGGTGTGTTCCCTGGGAGCGCTACTGTGATCTGACACATGTCAGGCATGGTGAAAAATGCTGTGTGTGTGTGTGTGTGTGTCTTGGTTTACTTTTCTGTAACCCTTGGCCCCTGTCATATTCATCACAGGATAGCCCCCAAGTCAAATCTGAAGCATTACCTCTGGAGGAAAGGGGCCGGGTTATTCACGCACATGTGCACACACCCCCATACGGTTCCCGTGCGAAAGGGCACCAGCAGTAAAATCTGTGATTTGAAATGTTTGCCATGGTCTTCACTTACATTTGTTTTATACGGTGGAAAACATCAAAGCTTTAGTGTTTGGAGGGAAGATAAGGCCTATGTCCCAGTATATGCCCTATCACCAGGGGGGCTCAAGTCTGCGCTTGTCCACTTTCACTTTACGGATTGGAAATGAAATGGCAGGAATGTGGATACACTCCAGGAGAAAGGCAAAATCATTTGGACACAGTGATGGAGGTGCTCCCAGGTTTATTTCATTACAGCTTAAGGAAGCCTACCGGGGAGAGAGGGGGAGAAATGGTGTGTGTGTGTGTGTGTGTGTGTGTGTATAGGTGCGGGCGTGTGAGTGTTTATGAGCATGTGTGTTTATACTGCTCTAGGGAGGATTGTTTTCACCTGAGTAACCCTGACAGAGTGAGACAAGAGTGGAGGGAGACAACAGGAAAAGGACAGCCGACAGAGTAGGGGGAGACAGAGATGGAGAACAGGTCCTGCTGTGTCTGACGACTCCTCTGCTTTATCCCAGAATGTCACCGAAGCAGAAAAATCAATTAGGAGGCGAACTGGAATATTTATCGCTGCACTGACCTTAATCATACATAATCTCACTCTCACCTCGTCAGAAAGAAAGAGAGGAAGAGGAGAGAAAGAATGTAAGGGATGGGTGGCAGAAGGGAGGGAGGGATATCAGAGAAAGAGATGGATCAGAAAGAGGAGCAAAGGAAGCCATGGGGACATACTAATGAGATGGCAGCACATCGATCGGCGCGTTTGGAGAAAACACTTACAACATGTCCCGAACCCGCCTCCCACCATTTTCTACATAGTTTACTCAACTCCAGACTTTTTACAAAAGTAGAGCACTAAATAGCGTGGTATTTGGGACTGAAAGTACACTGCTCAATTCACCAGTAGGATCGATGCTTTTCTGGAGCTCCTGGCACCTAATCTGGCTCACACCGTTTCCCAAGCCCTTGACTAGTCTAGAGAGGCAACTACAGCGCGCAGACAAGACGCGTGGGTAACGGAGGACCGGTGGCCCTCAGAGTTCCCTAGAGGCCCCTAACAGGTCCCACTGGAAAGCAGAGAGAAAAGCATGCAGCACGGCAAATTCAAATGGCCAGGTATCATTGCCATACAAATATCGTATGGGAAACCGAACGAGAATCGTAGATCAATTCTGTCAGAATACTCCATTTCAAATCGCCCTCTTTCCAGAGCAGGAACAGGTGTTTGCTGTTCAGTCACATGCTTGTGTCAGCCCTGGCTATCTGCCCCCCGACCGTTTCGTAAACAGAGTTTAAGTACTTCCTCAGGCACTTTGTCACAGTGACAAATCACCACTACAACCTCGGTTCGATGCTCCTTGACTCAGTTGACGCCGGGAGATACCCGTGATAAGACAAGGTTGTGACAAAGAAATTAGACCAAATTGGAAGGGGGAAGACTTTGTTGGATTTTTAACACCTTAGAATAAGACTATCTTACTATCAGTGGAAGACATAACAGCCACTGATGTGCGCACGCACGCGCACGCACGCACGCGCAAACGCACGCACTTCAACCTCTTCAAAACCAAACTCTTTCCATCAACTGTTGCCCGCACAGAAAAACACAGCAGAGCTTCCTTAATGGATCCCCATTTCCAAAAGGAGAGCACTTAACACACAACCCTTTTAAACTCCTGCCTCAAGTCCAGGTGGGTGGAGGGGTCTTTCTCAATCCCAACCACCCTCCATCTTTCCCTCCACCACCATCTCCACCCCCCCACCGCTACCCCTACCTCTCCCTCACCATCTCTCACAAACCAGCGCGACCAAGTGACTCAGAGATTACACAACAGCCCCATGCAGGAGCCAGGAGCAGGAGGAAAAAGGAGGGGGCGGCATTGATTCCTCTCGCTCCTATTTCTGGCTACAGGTTTGCAAGGAAGGCGGGGGGGGGGGGGGCGTCAGCACATGCTAACGGCATACTCCACCCTCCGCCAGGTGCACGGGCACCCCCGCACTGACATAGGTCGCGATGGCAACGGTGAACAATGTGTTGCTGACGGCAACAACTTCTGGCTGGGTAGGAAGAGTGAGAAGGAAGAGAGAAAAGGAAGTAGAGAGAGAGGATGAGAAAGGAGGAAGAGAAGGACAGAAAAGGCCAGAAGGTGCAGGAAGAATAGGGGCATGCTAACAAGGGGTGGTCCAGGTGGCAAGCGCCTGCATGCCAGAACTGGGAACAGAGCGACTGGAGCCAGACGAAACAGGAAGCGTTCCCAAACGGGGAGAGGGGAAGAGGAGGAGAGAGGGTGGAGACAACCCACTGATATGAAGCGTGACTGGTTAGATGGACCGCACCCCCTCGCACCTGTTACACACCCTCCGGGAGGTGGAGGGGACATTGTGGGTCTGTTACAACGAGACTGGGAGGTCTGCATTCTGAAGGGGGGGGTTAGTTGAATGAGGATGAGGGTGTCATTACATGACCTGCATGACCTGAATGACCTCCAAAAACATGGACATGCAACAAATGCACACCAGCTCAAATTATCTCACTAGTTAATACCTTTTTAAGTTGACACACTAACCCTAGGCAGCATTTGTCTATTATTGATAGTACATGTTTAGTATCGATAGTTCTTAAAAACAAATATAGCTGTATAATTGTTCCAAAGAGAAGGAATGAACCAATTGGAAGCTGGGGATGATTGGGTGGCAATGATGAGGACCAGAGTGGAAATGCAGCTTGGTCACCGGCGATACTTTCTGCCCATTTGACCAATAACATCAAATCTTATTATTTGGACCTTTCTCAGAGCTGAAGGGAGTGGTCAAAAGATCAATAAAAAAATAGCTAGCTGCACAGTCAAGGCATGAACAAAGACTGTGGTGGTCAGCCCGGGGTCACAAAAGGGCGCCTTAGAAGGCAGCACCACCTGTGAGGCCTGATAAAGTCACCAGGCATCAAGCTTATACACTTTTGTGTTCTCCCACTTGCACCGTTTCTCACCGTTTCAGCAGCTTCACCATTGGTCTGTTCCGTGACAGCGGGCGGGTCCTCACTCTTCAGGGGCGGAGCCAGGGCGGAGTCACTGCTGCTTCTCACTAGCAGAGGGGAGTCTGTAAAAAGCAGATCACAGACAGAAAAAAAATTGATGGAAGTCAATACTGCCCATAATTGCAAATGTCATGTCCATACAGTAACACGTGGACTTGTGCTAGTGTAAACTGATATAGGCTTGGCATTAACCCAGTCACAGCTTTCCTGATTCGCCACAATACCCAGTAAATCTGACCGAGACATCAATAGGTCGAGATAGCATTTCAAACAGTCAACAGGTAACGCAGGTTTTCAGGTTTTACAGACACATTCCTGGTGGATTAGCAACTTGGCTTTGTGACATGATAGGTGACTGGAGTTGAATTCCAGTGCCACTCTCTCCCTCTCCAGAAGTGGACCACTCCGCTGCCGTTCCAAACTACCATGGCCAAATTAGCTTCGGTTTCCAAACACCCACTATCGTGCAACTGAGCCTTCTCCATTCGCCCCCCCCCCTCACAAAACGTCCTTTGCCCCTCACACGATAAATCCAATTATGCCACACGGAAAGACCTGAGCTTCAGAGAAGAAAACTGATCTACTGGGGTGAATTTTTGCCACTGATCTTTTTCGTCCAGTCAATCCCTCTTCACAGGGGGGAAGAGGCTGGGTCCTTCGGATCTATGTAGGATAAAAAAATTGCGCAATTAGAGGATTCAAAAAAACAATAATAGTAGGACGTTGAGAAGGAGATATTGTTTATCATTACTTCATTAAAATGTATATTTTTTTCCCACTGCAAATCATATGAATTCAATTCACTTTTCTGCTCTAGACTTTTCACTTTCACTCATTCTGTTTCCTTTTCAACTTGATCCACAATGCCTGTTTTTCACACTTTCTACCAAACAGTATAAAAGATGGATCAGTGTATGAGTGTATAACATTACTTAAACATGTTACATGACAAGTACTTTTGTCTCAGCTATTGAGCCATACTGTCTGTTGCCCACATCCACAAGCCACCGGAATAAACCAAACTAATTGTCTCAGGAAACAATAAACCTCGGACCACACCAGTCTTTAGTTACAGTCCAGAAATACTACCACCGTAAACACCACTTTCCATAGCCCTGGTATGACAGGCGTCTATGACATGCGAAGAAAGACCAAGCCTGTTTTCCCAAGGATTACCATAGAAACAGACAGTTGAGAACGGTGTCCCGGATTTTTCCCGAAAACATTCATGCTGTTGTAAGGGGATGATGTATTGTCCGTGAGGTAATGTTCTACATTCAATCTACTCTGTTGCTCCATTCTGTGTCCTAGTTGTCACAGCCTGTCTGCCTGATTCAGATTAGCTGTATTAGCATGAATGTTGCTAAAGCGAAACGAAAAAAATGCTAATATAGAAATACATTGCAACGTTGGTCTGTCACAGCCTCCACGTCAGTCTGCCTGATTCAGATAAGCTTTATTTACATAAATGTTGCAAAAGCAGAATGAGATAATACTAATAAATCGTTTTATTTGTCTATCACAACATGCCTGTCTGTCTGATTCACATTAGCTGTATTAGCACAAATTCTGATAAAGGGAAAACAATGGCAATGAGAAATAAATAGTAGTCTCCCGGTTTCCTAAAACACATCAGAACATGTATATACATCTGGCCCTCGACCTCTGAATGAAAAAGCTGTAGTTCCACCCTAACCTCGTTACCTGTCACGTTACATCCAGATATGGCCTAAATCCAAGTTAGAATCTGGTCAAAGACCAGATCAGACTACCTAGTCTGTGACAGAGCATTTTGGGCCTTGAGCATTTCTGACTGGACAAGGATCTACCCCGGGCCCCACATAAAATGTTCAGAGCAAATTACTTTGAAGAGTGCACATATCTCCACACGGGCCACCTGTTGAAATTGAATCCACAATCATTGGGTTCCAAGCACCTTGTTCTTACCAAATGAGCTTTAAGGGACCTCCCTCAAGAAAGAGGTAAGAGGTCAACTACAGACTGGTACACTACAGAATAATTGTCAATGATACACACACACACACACACACACACACACACACACACACACACACACACACACACACACACACACACACACACACACAC
>JACXGJ010009855.1:0-23277 GCA_016801105.1 Esox niger | reverse complement strand
TGCGCTGGCTGGGGCCATAGCCAGGACATGGCCTAAATAGGTGACTCTAGCCACCTCTATGTGTTTTGGTCTCCCCAATTGGAGGCAGGTGTTCGTTATTGCCTCCAATTGGGGAACCTACTTATGTTGAATGTTTGTGCACAGTAGTTGTGGTTTATTTTGGTTGTTAGCCGTAGGCTATACTTGTCACCCGTCTTAGAGTCTGTTCTAAGTTGTAAGTTTGTTTGTTTTCTTTCTTAATTAAAATATGGATTATTTCCGAAACAGCCGTTCTGCCTCTGCTTTTCTGTCCACATACCCCGGACACTATGACAGTCTCTCACTAAGTAAACATAATATTGGGTTGCCTACTCAATTGACTACAAATGATAGAAACCTGCACACAATTCCCATAAACACATCTATTCATCTGTTATTTTTAGCAGTATACGTCAAACCATTTCATGTGGCCTGATAAGATTACAACAGATGGCCGCTTACCGGTCTAATTGCATGTCTCTGCAGTTTAAATGTCGATTGTAGAGTCTCAATGACGTACAAATGCTTGTTGCTGCATTTCCACATCCGTCCATCTGAATCCATCAGATAGCGCAAGAAGAACAGTTTGAATAAAAATTCATGCAAGTCTTTCTGTACCTGGACAACAGAAATAGCACACAATAATGGAACATGAACATTTCCTTACACAACTTTGTTTTTGTATGTCTTATTATTACTAAATAATTTGAATCAATACCGAGGATGTCACATCGAGATGAAAGACTTTGAGTTTCTTGTTCTCTGGAGTGTCGTAGAGGGACTGGACAATTTTATGCTCATCCACTGTAGGTTCTGTTAAGCGAATGCACTTGCAAAATGTGGTTCCCATTGTCACAGTTCCCTCCAGTTTTTCATACAACCTCTGTATGTACAGGGACTTTCCTACAAAAATGCAACAGTTTATTCAGGTTTACACCAAATTAATTGTCATGGAGGAATTTTGTAGCCTTGCACAGCCGGCTGATCCCGGGAACTTATATTAACACTACACGGTAATCAGTCTGGTCGGGCTGGGATTAAAACCGTTTGGGCAAGGGGTGTTTCAAGGGATGTTGAGAAAATGAAAACTTATGAATTTCGTTCAATGTAAAATAAAATTTACTTTTTTTATTTTCTGAAATGAAAGACTAAACAAACCACTGAACACAACAAGTGACGAAAATATGCTTTCTTTACATAAAAAAAAATGCTGTATAGTACAACTCACCCACTCCAGCCCTCTGGGAATCCACAATCCCAACAAAGTGTCTACCTTTGAAGACAGACGCTGCGCTGGTTTGATCTGAGGGGACAGTGGAGTGCCTGGACAGATATCTCCGAATACTCTCAAGAGACTCTTGTGGCACTACATTCCGTTTGAAATGGCTGAATGCAGAGGGGATATAGGTGTGCTCTCTGTCTGCACTGCATATGATTACCAGCTTATAGTGGATCTTGTTGCTTGAACTCAGTTTGCGAAACAACTTCTCCACATCATAGCTCACCTCATAGCTCAACTGATCCGCAAAGAGCAGGGTGTAGATCTTCTCACCCACGTAGCCCGGTGTGAGACATCGCCTGAAGAAAAGCCCTACCTGCTCATAGGACGTGGCAGGTCTACATAGGAGGACTTCGTCGTAGGTCGGCAATTCCTCATAATCTGTGGTCATGTACAAGCAGATGCTTGAAGTCAAAATTTTGTCTTGTGGGCAGAGTATGAGATTTGGTTGATCAGGATAGAGGCCTGCTGGGAGCTCTCTCTTGACTGTATTCTGACTTGGATTTAAAACAAAGATATCTTCTCCATGTTCCTCTTCCTGGTTTTTGATGTTGGCCAACATTTCTAGCAGAATACCCAGGCTCTTGGTGTCTAAGGAGATGTTGAGAATGCTTCTCATGTCTTTCATATAAACATCCCAGAGCAGGTCCAGTTTTTGAAAACCTACAGTTTTATCCATTGAACTCTGCAGAACATCAATGGGACATTTGTTCTCACCAGAATAAAGGGTATCAAAGTCAGCACCAAGGTCAATAAAAGTCTTAAAACTGTTTTCTTCATCATGCTCCCTTTCTTTGACAGGGTTGTTCTGAAAACCATTCCAAGTATCTAACACATCTGATAAGGAGCAGTCAGGTTTGATGAACGAGAGCATCATCAAGACCTTTTCATCCAATTTTGTGTTCAGATTCTTCTCAGTGAAAACATCACATAGGTAGACAATCTGCTCTGCAGTGTAATAGTTGAGGTAATAGTGCTGAGATCTTTGTTTGTCCATGAATGTGTTCCAGTCATCAAAATACACCTCTATCTTCCTGCAAAGGTATGTAAGCTGGTCCATTGCATTGCCCTCCACCCTGATTTCTTGTAGGATGCCGCCAAGGTTGAAGTCCATTACGATACCAGAATCACACTGTTTATTACAGTGAATCTTGGCCTCCCAGCACCTGAATAGTGGGTTCCCAGCGGCATGAAGGTTGACAAATGCTAAAGCTAGCCTCCGGATGCCATCAAAAATCTGAAAAGATAAGGTAATGTTCAAATCATGAAACAATAAATTAAAAATAAATATATCATCATGTATTTTAATGAAAAAAAGCAAGTGAATGCATGCCAATCTAATTATCATAATGTTCAACCATTCTAACTGCAGGTGTGCCAGTATACCTCAAGGTATACTATCAGATTACCTCAGTAAAGTGAACCACTTCACTTTTGCTTTGCTCCCCCTTTCCAGACATCAGCATGAGTTTATTCTGCAGCTCTTTCAAGTCTTCCAAGGAATAGCTGCGCATCTGATTACTCTTCTGCTCTGGAATCTGCAGCTTCAGGGCAGTGTCTAAACTCAGCTATTGAGGAAAATAATAGACAAGATCTAATAGATTGTTGTGTAAGAATAGTAAAGCAAAAATCGTTCAATGTTCAATAAAAATACAGTTTCTTTCCACTTTTACTGGCCGAACCTTGTGCTGGTTTTGTGCACTGATTATGTAGACGCCTCTTGTGTTGATCGAGGAGGCTAATGATAGAGAAGAGAGTTCCACAGACCCATGGCTGTCCTTTACGGTTTTCAACCACTCCAAGTGTCGTGCAGTATCCCGCTACAACCCCGGGAGGAAAGAATAAAAAGAGGATTCAAGTTTTATTTCAAGGGGGTGAATCACAGAATTTCTTTTCATTATTGTGCTTTGTGCCTTTCTGGCAAATGGTGCTCAAATCAAAAACACTATAAAATATAGTGCTACAACTCCACCATGTGCTGTGTTTAAAATAGAAATGTTCCCAAAAAGTAAAATGTGCCATAATTATAATTAAGTCTAACCAGCTTCTTTGGTATGGCGCTGTCATTTCCAAGTGCCTTCCATAGTTTGTTCATTGCTTCCTTGAAGGTATTAAAGTCCGCGTCCGGCGGTAACCCATATAACATGGAGGAGTAGCCAAGAACGGTGTCATGGAAGCAGGCTACACGGTCCACGTCCAAGTCATTCTCTCCGGCGGAGATGGAGGCCAAGTCCACAAAAACTTTCAGCTCATTGATGTCTGCAACATTAAAACACAAGTCCCATTTTCTGTGCAAACAATTAATTTGTTACGGCAAAACCCAACAAGTTGGATAATTAATCTGCTGCCATAGTGACATGTAGGAGTTACTAGTACGACCTCACCTTCAAGGGCTTCTTTGACCCATTTGACAAAGTTTTGTCTCAGGCCGAGCTCTCGAAGACATTCTCTACGAGCTTCTGTGATGTCCTCAAGAACTGTCTTAATCTCCAACAAATTATCATCAATGCAATTCAGACTCTCTTCTTTGAAATCTTCAGTATTCTGCAAAAAACATAATAAAATGGTACACAGTGGTGTGAAAAAGTGTTTGCCCCCTACCTGATTTCTAATTTTTTTGCATGTTTGTCACATGTAAATGTTTTGAATTATCAAAGAAATTCAAATATTTGTCATAGATAACACAAGTAAACACAAAATGCAGTTTTGAAATTAATGTGGTCATTATTAAGGGAATACTAAATCCAAATCCACATGGCCCTGTGTGAAAAGGTGATTGTCCCCTACAACCTAATAACTGGTTGGGCCACATTGGTTGGGCCACCCTTAGCAGCAGCAGCTGCAATCACACATTTGTGATGACTTGCAATGAGTCTTTTACAGCACTGTGAAGGAATTTTGGCCCACTCATCCTTGCAGAACAGATGTAATATCAGCCACATTACAGGGTTTTTGAACATAAATTGCCTTTTTAAGGTCATGCCACAGCATCTCAATGGGATTCAGGTCAAGACATTTACCAGGCCACTCCAAAGTCTTAATTTTGTTTTTCTTCAGCCATTCAGAGGTGGACTTGCTGGTGTGTCTGGATCATTGTCCTGCTGCAGAACCCAAGATAGTTTCAGCTTGAGGTCACAAACAGATGGCCAGACAGTCTCCTTCAGGATTTTTTGGTAGACATCAGAATTCATAGTTCCATTTACCACTGCAAGTCTTCCAGGTCCTATAGCAGCAAAACAGGCCCAGACCATCACACTACCACATCCATATTATACTGTTGGTATGATGCTCTTTTTGTGAAATGAGGTGTTAGTTTTACTCCAGATGTAATGGTACACACACCTTCCAAAGTGTTCAACCTTTGTCTTGTCAGTCCACAGAGTATTTTCCCAAAGGTCTTGGGGATCATCAAAAAATTAGACAAGCCTTAATGTTCTTTGTGCTCAGCAATGGTTTTCATCTTGGAACCCTGGTATGCAGGTCACTCGTGGGAAGGTTCACCACTGTTCCATGTTTTCGCCATTTGCGGATTATGGCTCTCACTGTGGTTCACGGGAGTCCCAAAGCTTAAGAAATGGCTTTATAACCTTTTCCAGACTGATGGATCTCAATTACTTTCTCATTTATTCCTGAATTTCTTAGGATCTCGTCATGATGTCTGGCTTTTAAGGAACTTTAGGTCTACTTCCCTTTGTCAGGCAGTTCCTATTTAAGTGATTCCTTGATTGAGAACAGGTGTGGCAGTGATCAGGCCTGGGTGTGGCTAGAGGAATTGAACTCAGGTGTGATAAACAACAGTTGGGTTGCGTTTTCACGGGGGGGAAACACTTTATCACACAGGGGCCATGGGGGTTCGGATTTTGTTTTCCCGTAATAACAACAACCGCCATTTCAAAACTGAATTTTTTGTTTACTTTTGTAATCTTTGACTAATATTAAAATGTTTGATAATCTGAAACATTTCTGTGTTACAAACATGCAGACCAATAAGACATCAGGCAAGGGGCAAACCCTTTTTTACGCCACTGTATAGGAATAGACTTGTAATGCTGGAAACACTTAATAGATTCAACCAAGATCACATTTTTAAGTTTACATTTTGAATGTATGTATTGCCAACTTACCATATCCAGTAGTGTCTGTAGGACTTTGAAGTCCCCTTGAGGACATATTGTCTCTTTGACAGTAATAATGACTTTGGCTGATTCAAATGCAAGATATATATCATGGTATTGTCGGATCTGCTGGGTCCTTCCCTTGATCCATGTTCCTTTATCAGAACAGTTCATCTGGCACATAATCTTTAGTTCCTTTTCCATGTCTTCATACTTGCCTCTGTAGGCTTCAAATATGCTATCCACCTCCTTCAGTGAAATAGTTACAGATTGTAAACTCTCATATATCCTGCAGTAATTATCGTAGGAACTCTGGAATATTTCGCAGTGGATCAGATCGAGGGTGAACACTCTCCTCTCCATCTCAGGCTGTGGTTCTTCGTCATTTGTGTCGAGTTGTTTGTGTGAAAGCCCTTTGGCTTGTTTCTCCCAACACATGCTGAAAATGAAGCTTTCCCTGAGAGCATGAAGTTTAGATGCCATCAGCCTGATGACATCACAGAAGTTGAAGTATGTAACTACTCCAGTCATTTCAGAGAAGTCCTTGTCAAGCATCTGAACTTCCATGAACTCATCAAGATTCATCAAATCTATGTCCTCCAGGTTTTTCCTCTCCAGTTCTTTCACGTCAACTGTGGATTAATGGGATATTTATGAGAACCTCCACCATGAGAATTATGTCAGAGCTACTTCTTTTCTCAAGCTAGGAAACTCAGGCAATGAACCAAATGAACCTAGGCTATTACATTCCAAAATCCTAGTGGGTTCTGCAAATTGTGATCTTGTTCATAGACATTACTCCCCAGAATGTGAAGTGCCTGGGGTACCAATCCTTCGAACAGAAAGACTGGGAGAAATTCCCAAATCCCTTTGGCATAGGCCTAGTCAGCTTAATCAACCAACCAATAATCTCCCACAACACCTTCTTCTTAACACTCACCTGAATAACCTTCTGCTTCCATTACGAGTCTCAACTCACAGTTGTTTAAATTAGCCAAAATACAATAATGCCAGATTCCAAACTAAGTAAGGTAATTCATTCTTTGATCATTCCCACTAAGTCCAATTCTAAATCATTGCCTCCTCAAATACATTATTATCACATTGCTGTGCTGTTTTGAATAGGGGAAATTACACATATAATTTCACAAATACTTCAGAAAAAATTAAGAGACCACTGCACCTTTTTCTTTCCTTTACAAAAAAATTGAAAAGGAATGTTTTGAGTGAGCAACAGAAACGTTCAATTTGCAGCAGTCTCTTCATTCTTCATCTACCCTTCTGCTCCTCACTCAAAACCTTGCTTTTCGACTTTTTTGGAATGTGGTCTTATGGGAGATTTTCTATAAAACACATGAATAACCTTATACTTATGAAAATATTAATGTCTAATGTATAATCATGCAGTTTTATTATAAACATATTAACGTGGAATCCACACTCACAGTGAATTACTTGTGGGATAGGAAGAATTACACATACAGACAATTTCTATGTTCATCATAATATATGTGTCTTATGCTGAGAGATAATCATGAGCAGGCAATTACCATGAGCCCAGAGGGGGCGTTTCTATAGTTTACTGCCTTTGTATCCACTGTTGGGGTGAGTGTTGCCCATGAGCTGGTCATAATGCGTACTCTGTGATAAGAGATGACCTGAGTGTGGCCCATGAGCATAACGTAACACTTATTTTGTGGACAATGATGGACATGACCCAAGTATGAACCATGAGAAGTATGTGAATTACTGTTGCAAATTACGAGCATTCAGGGAGGTAGAAGATAAGAAGCGCACCCCACTCATGGGGGTTGCCAACCAGACCAAGTCAGATGGCGTAATGTGTGAAAGTTTTGTATAAAAGCCATGGTCCGGACTCAGACCATTGGGGGTGTATCTGCAGAAGGACCTGACTTTAATGTCTGTCATTATTGTATGATTTTCATTAGTCTATTGGATTCACAAATTCCTGAGTTGAAGTGCATTTGTTTTTAGTAAAGAGTGGTTGATTTTCCATGACAGTCTCTTAATTTTTTCCAGAGCTATATTATATGTGCTTAAGTTACATATTCAGTGGTAAAAACTTTTGACTCACTTGTGAGATGTTCCTTGAGTTTGTGACAAAATATGAGAAGGCTGTCAATCATCTCTTTGTCACTGCGAACAGCCTCCACTTCCTCCTCTCTCCATTTCAGTAACCGTTTCATGGCTCTATTATTCTGACAACGACCATCATCACACAGGCCATCTGTGGTGAAAAAACACTTCAGGTGATACACAGACTACAGTTTGAGGATAATGTGTTTCTTCTGAAATTAAACAATAGTAATGTTGTTTGTTCTTGAATATTGCCTGGAATATTCACCTATCTTTAGCAGCTCAGTGAGTTCTTCTTTCCTTTGGAGGACCTGATTCAGAATCTTAATCTGGATGTTCCCAGTGATTAACTTGTTGGTCACAGAACAGAACGCAGATCTTGCCTTTCCCATCTGCTCTTTAGCTTCATCTTTCAGCTGGTTGAACAACACTCCACATGCACCTGAAAGTAGGTAAACACAGTGAGTGTCAACTGCGGTTTGAAATAAATGGGGACGATATGAACTTTGACCAAGGCTCGGACAGCTTTTGGAGGAGTCCACTCATGTCAAAACACTATGTCAAAAGCATTTCCTCCAAATTAGTGTTCTATGGATTAAACTGCATAAAAATCAGACAAATCCTATTTTTTTTGTTTGGGTGTCTTGCGTCATCATCATTAATATGAACCTTGTTCTTTAAAGAGACTTTTGGCCATAGGCCAGCTGAGAAGATGTTCCATCACCAACTCCTCGTCCTCAACGTACAGCCCATTGTCTGTTTTTGGCCAGGACTTCAGAACTATCACAGACATCAGCTTTCCAAACTTGCAGATGTTAGGGTTCTTCAATAACTCCTTAAGTTTTGACTTGTCCTGATTGGAAAAAAGGTACAACATGTCAAATACCCAATCCCAACATAGGACATAGCATTCGCTATAATAGGTATTTGAATTAATGTTGATCAAATTGAGGTACATTATCAAAACATTTATCTTCACCTGGCAAATGGAGGTGACTGCTTCTATGGCACATTTCTCCAGAGAGCTACACAAAGAAGGACTTGTCTTCTGCATATCTTCAATCTTGTCACAGTAGATTTCAACAAGATTCATGGGCTTTTCCTGATTGATACACAAAAAAAAGTACAGCTTTGAAATATTTTTTTTCTTCAGGAATGTATGCTCTATTAACGGAGACAGTGGAGAGAGACAGTGTGTATTGGCTAAAACAACGGTGGCACAGATTCAAACCAAATGCCAGAAGATTGCACTTTGCAACCCATAGAGGTAGATAATATACACAACAGATCAGTAGGTCCTGGAGAGTGATTGACAAGCTCTGCTTGTGAAACATACTATACTAGATGGTGCAAATCATCTCTTAAGTTCTTGTGTTTGTCCTTTATTTCTTTTATCGTGATGGTGGTTGGGTGGGAGGGTTATTGATAAGTCAAGGGTATTTTTAGATTAGTCTGTCAATGATATGTTTGAAGAATATAAACAGAGTAGGGCTCTAAAATCCATGTACTCAGGTCAGCTATTAGAGCCCAGAGTCCAAACTAAACATGGTCAAGCTGCATTTGGTAGTTGTGCTGCGCACAACTGGAATAAACTACCAGAAGATTTTAGACGTGCCCCAAATGTATACATTTTTAAATCCAGGTGAAACATTTACTTTACGCACCTATGACTGAACACCTGAACTTCACCACACTGTTAAGACTTACAGCTTTTATAGCTTCCTATGTTTTTATCCAGTCTTTATTCTATTTTTGTTTTCATATTCAATATTTTATTATGATGTTATTGTTTTATTGTTTTCATTTGATTATTTGTTTTTTTGCTCTTGTATTTTTATAATTTTTCTTTGTAAAGTATGCATGAATTGTGAATTGTGCTATATAAATAAAGTTGATTGTTTGCAATACTTTTTTCTTCAATTGTAAAATAAAAATAAGCCAAAAAAGTGTAAAAGTTAAAGTGTATTATTTTGCCGACTCATACGTTTTACTTTAGTATACTATATACCGCTCCAGAAAAAAAGAGACCACTGCACCTTTTTGTTTCATTACCAAAAAAGTTGAAAAGGAATGTTTTGAGTGAGGAACAGAAGGGTTAAACTTAAGAGATCACAAACTGAACACTTCTGTTCCTCACTCAAAACTTTCCTTTTCAACTTTTTTGGAAATGAAACAAAAAGGTGCAGTGGTCTCCTAACTATACAGTGGGTAAACAAAGTCACAAACCCCTTTCAAAATGTTCACCTTTTGTTGCCTTACAGCCTGAAATAAAAACACATAAAATCTGACTTTTTCCAGCTTTATTTACACACAGTAACCCACAACATCCAAGTTAAAAAAGCCCCAGTAACAGATTGCCCCAGTAAATGAATTATACGCTATTTGACTTAAAAATACTGAAATGTATACGTAATTAAAGTATAATCAGTACCTGATTTAGTTTTCCCTCAAAGTCCTCCCGGAAAGTACTTCCCCATTGTTCATTGAGCTCATTGTTCCCAAAAGAGGCTGAGATCAACCTGTTCCAAACCTAGAGAAAATAACCTTGATGATGAATCTCTGATTGTGAGATGATCACTGGACATACAGAAATACTATGCCATGCAAAAGACTTAACTTATTATGTAAATTATTATTTGAATTACTACAAAATAAAATTAATTTAATGTACCATTCCTACCTCCGACTCTGTCTTTGACGTTAACATTTTACTCTGAGATGTTTTTCGCCACCACGTCCTCATGATTTTAAGTGCCTGCTCCAGTGCTTCAGTTGTTTTACTTTCCAAAGACTGACAAAAAAGATGTTGAACAAGGTCATTTGGATAATTTACTGAATCGCACTAATATATTTATGTGAAATAACATACTTTTTTCCCCTGACATTTAAAATATATTTGCAATCAACCAGTGTTACATGGAAATATACTATAAAAACATGAACGAGTTGAGAGTTACTGAAATACAGTAGGCCTATTGAGGTTTCATTGTGTCATTTCATGTTGTCTGTCAGAACTATTGTTCTGCATATTATTGTATTTTTTCAGATGGAATTGAACTGCAAAAGATACTCCAATGGACAGATATTTAGAAATATTTAGAAATACTTTAATTTAGGGTTACCTGGGGACAGGAGCTTCCCACAGATTGGAGCTTCTCTACAGTCAGACAGATGAGACTCATACAGTCCAGTGGAATCTCATGATGTGAATCTATCTTACAGATTGTCTCCAGAACTCCCACAGCTGTTTTCAGGCAAAGTGCTCCATATCTGTTATCTCTAATAAAAACAACAAATGATAATCCATGTTTCAGGGTCAAACTGTGTTGTACACTCACACCATATCTATTTAAACTGTAACAAAAATGGTTAACTCCCATTTTGGATTTTAGATTGGGCGTCTTGGTAAAACGGCGGGAGAATGAATCAATCCTAATGATGCAGGGATTTAGGATAAACATGAAGGAATCATCAAATTATGTGGGGTGAAATACTACACATTTTATTATTTTCATTAATTACAAAGGACTTTGACTGAATACTTATGTCTTTCAAGTGGGGGGACTAGATACTGAATACTTTATGAGTTAATTTCCGAACAGTTAAAAAGATACATAACATGCATTCTGTACTTCAAATAAACATTTCTAGAGCCCATTGACTGTTAAAATACCATTTACCTGATTTTTTCTTGTCCACTCATTTTTGCAATAAGATGTAACAGTAACTTTCCCACCGGTTGCTGGTTAAATAAAGACAAGTTGTTATTAAGAACAACAGATCAGTAATTCCTCAAAGCAGCAATATGGATAAACAATGTGATGGGCTTCTTCTTGAGTTACATATCTACATTTGCAGTGAACTGAATAGTCGTTTTAGTTATTGTAAACTGAAACTAAATCCAGCCAAGGAAACATACCATATAGTCATGGTAATATGGTCCAGAGTTCACTGTAAGTCTGAACTGCAGACAGTGAAGAGTGTCCAGGACGCCCACATCGATGGCCGATACAAAGCCTGGCAAGTCTTCCAACTGCAGCAGGAGCATCCAGGAACGTGCGAGCAGATGATCCACCTCGACCAGATGTTTGTTCTGTATCATGAGATTCATTAGCGCCCTGGATTCAGAGTTGGGGTCTTGTTAAGATTGCGAAACATTAACACAGGCAATGCACAGTGAGGATATATACCAGCTTGGGTTCTGATCAAAATAAAAAATTTAGTTAATTAGATACTGTCCCCTTCAAAAGTATTGGAACGGCAAGGCAAACTCCTTTGTTTTGGTTGTTCACTGAAGACATTTGGGTTTAAGATCAAAAGATGAGACAAGAGTTCAGAATTTCAGCAGTCACTTGCCTCACAGACAACTCTCTGTTCTTCATGTTGGTTTATCCTCTTTAACAAGAAATGCAGTCTTTATAGGTTTAAACCAAGAATGGAAACTTAGACTAGTCACGCAGAGTTATTTAAAGTTTGAACAATCAACCTGAAAGGCAACACATGGACAACAAGAAACATCTGTCAGTCACATGTTCCAATGCTCACTTGAAAAATGGGTGGGTTCAAACAGAGGGTGGTATGTCCTGAGTTGTTTAACACATCTAGATGTGAATACCAGGAAATTAAAGCTGAAATTCTGAACTCTTGTCTCATACTCATTGTTACGGACGCCTCCGTAAAACAAACAACAGGGAAAGAGGGCAGGAGTAGCGTGATGCCAGCGGTCTGTCAAATCAAAGAAAACAAATACAAAGGACCGTGAACATCCCTACACCTCTATACCTGCCTATCCAAAACTTCTCTAGCAGAACTCTGACCTCAATGCTACCAGAACACTGGGCGACAGCCACTGGCTTCTAACTTTTGATCTTAAAACCAAATGTCTTCAGTGACCAACAAAATCAGTGGAATTTGCCTTGTAGTTCCAATACTTTTGGAGGGGAATGTATATATAGGATACCAACAAATGCAATTTAACTAACATTTGTCTCTGGTCCATACCTGGTGTCTCCACAGCGGTCTGTCGTTCTGATGCTTTTAAGCCCGGTCCAATTGTCAGACTGTGGATCCATGGTCAGTGATATGGGCTCAAATGGCTTGCTGGCTCCTTTCAGCAGATGCAGAAGAGGAATGACCAGGATCCAATTTTCAAATCTCTCCTCTCTTGCAAGAAGGCACAGTGACTCAACCATTTCTGCCACACTACAGAAGATATAAGGCAGCACGTGATTCATAACAGGAAAACTTTTCCCTCAAAATCATACAACTTATTATATTAGCTTAATTGAAATCTGTGTTGTGATACTTTAAGAAAAGGTAAATTAAAATGTACCCGGCTTTGTCTGGCAGGCCTTTGATCAAATCTGTCCAGTAGGCAAAGAAATATTCTCTTGGCTTTTTAGGCAGGCAGAGCCACTGACACAGAAAAGCAAGATGTATTCTGTTCTTCTCTTTCACTCTAAACATGCAGTTCACTTGCAGGATAACAATTCCAGCTTTCAGTGGGTCAGAGATATAAACCTCAGTGTTTCCACGGCTCTTTTGGGACTGAGGAGCTATGTTCTCCTCCATAAACTCATACAGAAGGCTGTTCACCTAAGAATATGTATTAAGGGAATGCATAGCATGTTAAAAATGTACTTTCTTTCTTTAAAATATTTCACATTCGTTCGTGTAAATTGAAATATGAAACGTCCATATCGGGATAACTATAATAAACTAGACAATTATTATAAAATACTCTAGTAAGAAGTACCTCTGTTTCTCCAAATGGTAAACCCCATGGTTTTATCATGCCATCGTGGACACAAGGATAGCTGTATGTGAAATAGAACTGCTGGAGTTGTGAAAAGAAGTTAGTCACATTCACTTCACTCCAGGTTTTCAGAAGATCAAAGATTGTTTTCAGCATCACTTCTCCAGCTAGTCGTCTTCCCTTTACTATGTTGGCCACAGGATTTTCCCAAAGTTTCCAGCTTGTTTTCTGTTCTGGATATATGAAATCATCATACTGGTGCCATTCACCTGAAGAAATGACACACATTTGCAGAAAAAAATTATACCTGGTAAATATTTCATTACAATGTTTTCTAACCCATTATATGTTATAAACAGCAAAGTGACTTATATAAACATATTTTAATAGACAGCTCAAAAAAAATAGGGGAACATGTAATCATCACAGTGTTACATCAAGGCCATTAAACTTCTGAGATGTCAGTCTGTCCAGATAAGAAGCAGAAGAGATAGTGAAACAATGTCACCTGTTTTGGAGCAAATGAAAGTGAGAACAGGTGTCCTGGAGAGGCAAAAGCAAGACAACCCCCCCCCAAAAAAAATTTTAAGGTGGTGGCCACAGACAATTGCTCTCTTCTTATTCTTCCTGACTGATTTTTTTCTAGTTTTGCATTTTGCTAGTGTCCTCTAGCAGGGAACTGGTGTAAATGTTTCTGACCAAATAGTGGCAGGGTGGCATGAGGGCCTGACATCCTCTAGTGGGACCTGTGCTGTCAGCCCAGCACTGTGCAACTCAGAGAACACCAGAATTGGCAGGTCCACAATTGGCACCCCGTTCTTCTCACAGATGAGAGCAGGTTCACACGTGACAGACATGAAAGAGTCTGGAGATGCTGTGGTGAACATTATGCTGCCTGCAACATCATCCAGCATGACCGGTTTGGTGACAGGTCAGTGATGGTCTGGGGAGGCATCCCTTGGAGTGTCATAAAATCGTCAGACCTTACGCTGGAGTAGTGGGCCCTGGGTTCTTCTTGGTGCAGGACAATGCCGGCCTCATATGGCCAGAGTGTTTAGACAGTTCCTGGTTGACAAAGTCATTGATGTCATTGACTGGCCCACACGATCCCCAGACCTGAATCCAATTAAGAACCTCTGGGATGTTGTTGTATCGGGCCATCCGACGCAGGCAAGTAGCACCACAGACTGCCTAGGAGTGCACTGATGCTTTGATCCAGGTCTGGGAGGAGATCCTCCAGGACACCATCTGCCGTCTCATCAGGAGCTCAGACAATGTCAGGAGTGCATACAGGCACTTGGGGGCCCAAACACCCTACTGAGTCACATGATGAGTTGCCGTGATGAAATTCACACAAGTTGGAACAGCCTTTGATGTCTATAATTTAATTAGAGTTTTGGTGAGTTTGAATTTACCCCTCAATCGGTCGCGTTCCATTGACCGTTGTTATTTAATTTCGTTCTCAACAAATTGCAGAATGTACAGTAAAGATTTTGATCTTTAATATATGTTCTTCATCGCGATCTAAGGTGTGTAACTTATTTGTTGCCTTAAATGTTTTTAGCAGTGTTTATCTAAACATTTTATTAAATTGTTAACTAAAACATTTCAAAGCTGTATAATACCAGGTAATAAGGTAATGTATCATTTCAACTTCTCCTGTACCTTGATGTGTCAAAAGATACGGCTCGATGATCAAAACCCGGTTGCAATTTTGGTTTGAGGATGTCTGAAAGATGTGCTCATAATTGCCTTCATACCCCTTCTCATTCCGCTTATTAATAAAATATTTGTAGGGTATCCTGAGCCTTTCATTCTTATTCATGATGGGTATCCCCACAACGCCTGCAAGCAGAAATCTATTCTTCCCCAAATCCCTGTGTAAACAACAGACACAACAAATAAAATATTATGGCAAAAACAGGTTGAAACACATTAACCAATTTAGAAAATACACTTTCAGTTGTTGGGGAAAATAAAGTATTTTGGTAATACATTTTAATATGTATACTAAAAATATATTATATTCCTAAACACATTAGATTATGAAATCTAATTATCTGAAGTAGTTCCTACCGGCTGATATCCATTTTCACTCCATTTATATTCCAATCTCCAAACAAGCTTCCAGACCTTAAGAATATCTTGTCATGTTGAGGGTCCAGTTTGTAGTCTTTGGATATAATGGCATGGAAGTATACAGGGATGTTAGCCCCTCCAGGAAATGATTTTGTGTTTTGGGATCTATTCAGATGTCAGAAAAATATTGATAACATTTTCCAAGATGCTCATTCTCAAAACAGCTTTAGTTCAAATGAGGTTTAGTCTGCTTATTCTGTTGTCAACTGTAACAGAATTGTAAATTGATTTTGATGTTGTGGAGCGACCAAACCTTGCCAATCAGAAAACTGGCTAATGAAGTACATGCTCTGAGAAGAAACAAAAAATATGAATCAAACTGTGGAAGGGACAACGTCTTTAAAAGCTAAACTTACAATGGGGGCAACATCGGCTTGTCCTTGCAGGACTCCTGCTGGAGCCTGTCTTTACTGTGTTGGTTTGGGGGCATGTCTTTATTTGCAGATAAGGGGTCTGCCATAGATGACTGGGAAACATTATCACTGACATTACTCAGATTCTCTGCTTCCTGGTTTGGCCTGGAAAACACTTCCGTAGATTCTTGATGCTTGTCGCCAGCCTGAATGAATGCAAGATCGGTGTGTATTATCTGAATTGTCCCATGTAGAGGGTTTGTAGATGTTTCAGGAGATTTTCACCAACTGTCGACAACATTTCAACAATACACTAATCCAAGCCCTAGCCCTATCCTAACCTTAAAGGTGACCTATACCCTACACAAAAAATAAATAGTTCTTGGAGAACTTATGTTTCAGTGAGATGAAGCCTTAAATTAACCTCCAAGAAGCTTTTCCTTTTAGTGTGGTGACAGTGATATAAAGTGCAGTTTATTCTCAAACATAATAAAATAGAAAACTTTGCATTACCTGTGGTTCATGGGATGAGTTAGAATCATTATCTCCCTGGTGATTGGCTCCAAACTCCGGGCTGCGGGACAGACCAACAAGTGTCTCTTTAGAGGCCCCAATTAGAGCATCTTTATATGACCTCTGAATGTCTGGGAGACTTGAAGCTGAGCAGTGCTCTCCTTTGACCAGATCCTTGCTCTCCTCTATGGATGAGCCTGTCTTTTCAGGTAACTCTGACATTGCTAAGTGAGGAGGACCAGGAGGTTGTGTCTGACTGTTATTTAGTTCACGTGTTGGGTCGGAAACCCTCTGATCATCAGTCATTTTTGATTTTTCAGCACACCTCTTTGAGTTTGCTTCATTCTTGGTATTGTTGACAGTCTGGTTACTAGATGTCTTCAGCTCATCTGGAACTTTAAATTCTGTTTTACTGTCGGTTTCAAGGCTCTTTGTTGATTTTCTTGACTCTTGTGATGTTCCTCTCAGGACATCCTTATCTGGGGGTTTCCTGGCTGGTTGAGTCCAGTCGAAATCAGGCCCTCCTGTGTTCAGATCAGCAGCCTCGGGTGTCTTCTCAGGCAACTCTTGTGTAACTGATGTAGGACTGGTTAGAATAGTGTCCGGCTCATTCATTGGGGTTCCCACATCTACCTTTGATGGATGTGTGTCTCTTTGTTCTGGTGGTCTCTGATGGGGGAATGGGATTGGAGAGGCTATAGGAATGGTTGGAGTGCCAGCGGATGTGACAGTGTTAATTGGAGGGCCATCCACCCTCGGAATTGCAGACGATTTCTCTTCCTCTTGACACGTCTCTGTACTGTGTTCAGTAATATTGGGGGAGGCTTCACTCTGCAAACAAAGTAAGAACATGGGAAGCCTTGTAACATACTATAACAAAAACACTCCCCTTCTCTGTTCATTTCATTGTGTTCCCTTGATGTCGTTTCATAAAAGCACCAAGTTGACAAAACAATGAGAAGCAGTGATTCCATAACTTCATTATAATAATCATAACATTCTGGACTTAATGATAGTCATTTAAAGAAATGTAGAAAAATACTCACAGACACATTATAATTCCTATTTAATGACACATAAGAAATGCTCTAGGTTGGATATGCCAAGAAACACAACATTATACCCGCTTGTCAACTGTTATGGAAATGCTCAGGTTCAGATTTAGCAGTCCTCAGAGTGCATGTATTAATGAGATTTCTAGTGGGTTTTTGGCACCTTTTTCCTGACATTTCCACCTGGTTCTTCACTGGAGTGCATCAGGGGCAGGTCAGTCTTGCTCCCTGTTGGTGTATTTCGTTCATCCTCTGTGTCACAGGTCATGGATGTGTGACGCTCTGAAGTGGTCTCATCTGAAAATTGGACTGTTGTGATTATCCTGAAAAAAGCTCAATGCCCCACAATGGTTTGAATGGTCATTTTAAATATGTGCATAGAGTTTATTTTAAGAGACATCAAGCATTTTAAGATGAATCAAGCTTCTGCTCCAAATTGTTTCCTGTGTTCACTAAATCAGTTAGGTACATTCCTTCACACGCCTGGCCTGTTGATTCATATGATGTGGGAATGTCCCACAGTTAGATGTTTCTGGGAGAAAGTCACACACTTTATTTCAAGATGCTTGGATAAAAATATTATGTGCCTTGCACCTATTGTGTTACTTAATGAAGATAGCACTTCTAGTAGCACTGCCGCAAAAAAGACGTTGGCAGGACAATATGTAAAGCCCAAATTTTTGCAAGAGAAATAAATTGGCATAACTTTAATATAAACATGTTTTTCCATATCATATTATATACACGTATAGAAAAAAATGTTTTTTGTTATTTTAAATTTTTGCTTGTTTTTATTAATGTATGTTAATGTAACACACCCCTGTTAAAATGCCAGTTGTTCGTGATGTTAAGAAATTTGTTAAAGCTAAATCATGTCAGAATTTTTTTATTGACATTTTTCCCCCTCGAAAAATTTCAGTTTGTTTTTCAATTGAATTGTTCACATTATAGGTCACATTAAAAATGGAAAAAGTTCTGACATGATTAATCTTTTTCTGTTGCTTTAACATCACAAAAACCAAAAACAGGGGTGTGAAGACTTTTTATATCCACTGAATATGTAGCAATGTGCATACGTATGTATGTACATGTAGTATGAAGCTAAATAAGATTTTTGGGGGAGTATTGTACTGGAGTATTGTACTGTACTGTTAATATGTAGCCTAATTGGCAAATAAATGTTTTTAAAAAATAAAGACATCACAAAAAAATATATTACCTGAGATGCATATTTGGGATTGGGGAAATAATTTGATGCCACATTCATTGCAGAATTTGTACGATTCTGCCACTTGATACTGACATCCTGGACACTTCATCGTGATGTAATCAATCTGTTTGAAAGGATCAACACCAAAGTTGTTTTTATATTCAGACAGATATTTACTGTTACTCCTCAAACATACACTATATGACCAAAAGTATGTGGACACCTGACCATAACACCTACAGTTATGCTTAAATGTTTGCATACCCTTGGAGAATTTCATAATATAGAGCTCCAGAAAAAATCAAGATACCACTGCACATTTTCTTTCCTTTCAAAAAAAAGTTGAAAAGGAAAGTTTTGAGTGAGGAACATAAGTGTTCAATGTGCAGTGGTCTCTTATTATTAACCCTTCTGTTTATCACTCAAAACTTTATTTTTTCAACTTTTTTGGGAAGGAAAGAAAAAGGTGTGGTTGCCTCTTAATATTTTCCAGAACTGTATGTATCATTTGTAAAGAAAACGTGAGTGAGCAGGCAAAACACATCTAATGGGATTCATATTTAACTGTAGGTTATAACAGAATGGCAAAATCATAAAACAAAACATGGCAACAAAGAAAACAATAAACTGACCCCTGTTCAAAAGTTGGCATACCTTTAGCTCTTGATATTGTATATTCCCCACTTTAGCATCAACGACAGCGTGCAGTCTTTTGTACTAATGAGGCCCCAAATTCTTGCAGGTGGTATAGCTGCCCATTCGACTTGGCAAAATGCTTCCAGGTCATGCAGTCTTTTGTCGTGTTTCATGAATCGCACATTTGAGATCTCTCCAGAGTGGTTCAATGATATTAAGGTCGGGAGACTGTGATGGCCACTCCAGAAGCTTCCCCTTGGTCTGCTGTAACCACTGGAGGGTCAACTTGGCCTTGTGCTTAGAGTCATTGTCGTGCTGGAAAATCCAAGAGCATCCCATGCACAGCTTTCGTGCAGATGAATGCAAATTGTCTGCCAGTATTTTCTGATGACATGCAACATTAATCTTGCCATCAGTTTTCAAAGATGTCTTTAGAGCTTACACATCCACAAAACATCAGAGAGCCACCACTATGCTTCACAGTTGGGATGGTATTCTGTTCCTTATAGGCCTTGTTGATCCTCTCCAAACACAGCAATTATGGTTGTGAGCATTAAGCTTTATTTTGATCACGTCCCTCCAAATTACAGTGTGCCTGAAGCTGTGAGGCGTGTCAAGGTCTTGTCGGGCATATTGCAACCAAGTTTTTTGTGGCATTGGCACAGTAAAGGCTCTTTTCTGGCAACTTGACCATGCAGCAAATTTTGGTTTAAGTATCGTCATTTTGTGCTCCTTGAAACAACCACACTGTCTTTTTCCAGAGCAGTCTGTATTTCCTCTGAGGGTACCTGTGGGTTTTTCTTTGTATCCTGAACAATTCTTGGTTTACCTGACCTTGGCTTGGTATCAAGAGATCCCTGAATTTTCCACTTCTTAATAAGTGATTGAACAGTATTGACTGGCATTTGCAAGTCTTTGGATATCTATTTATATCCTTTTCCATCTTTATACATTTCCATAACCTTATTACGCAGGTCTTTTGACAGCCCATTTCTGCACCCCATGGCTCAGTATCTATATGAGCTAGGACATCACATTCCACAGCCATGGGCATTAATATGGAGTTGGCCCCCTTTTCAGCTATAATATCCACCACACTTCTTGGAAGGCTTTCCACAAGATGTTTTAGTGTCTCTGCTGGAATTCATGCTCATTCAGCCAAAAGAGCATTCGTTAGGTCAGGCACTTATGTTGGACAGGAAAGCCAGGCTCACTATCGGCGTTCCAATTCATCCCAAAGGTGTCCAGTGAGGTTGAGGTCAGGTATCTGTGCAAGCCACTACAGGTTCTCTACACCAACCTCGTCAAACCATTCTTTATGGATAGGGGCACAGTCACGCTAGAACAGGGCCTTCCTCAAACCGTTGCCACAAAGTAGGAAGCACAAAATTGTAGCATTAAAATGACCCTTCACTGAAATTAAGGGCCTAGCCCAAACCCTGAAACAAAGTCTTAGACCATTATCCCCATTCCACCAAACTTCACAGCAGGCACTATGCATTACGGTAGGTAGCATTTCCCGGCATCCGCCACACCCAGATTTGGCCATCAGACCGGAGTAAAGCATGACACATCACTCCAGAGAACAAACGTTTCCACTGCTCCAGAGTCCAGTGGCAGCTGTACACCACCTCAGCCGACATTTGACATTGCATATGTAGATGTGAGGGTTGCGTGTAGCTGCTCGTATATAGAAAGCCATTTTGTGAATCTCCCGACGCGTAGTTATTGTGCTGATGTTGCATCCAGTGCCGCAGAATGTTTTTTGTAAATGTGTAATATATGATATGTTTTAGTAGCATTCGTAACATATGACGCTTGTCTAGCATTCATAACATAGTATATGATTTACTAATATTCGTTTAATTAAGGTTTAGACAATTCGTAATGTATCATACGTTTTGGTAGCGCATTGTAATGTAACCTAACTTAACATAACATAAGAAATAAGGCGCCATAGAAATACGTATACAATTTTACGTTATCCAATGAGACCAGGTTGGAATATACTACCAACTTAATTTCCGTGCCATAACAAGCTATAAAGCTACAAAGCACAATGATTCATCAGTCTGAAAACGTTTCACTTTCAATTACACTTAATAAGAAAGAACCTGGCGTTGGATCAATGCTAACAGCAGATTAATTGCAATTGCTCCCCCCGCAATAATGGAAATAAACAATTGAAATGAGTCCACCCCAATATGAAACTCACTCCCTTGGGGCCAGCCAAGCTAATTATTACACGAAATAAGATAGAATTTATTGAGATTAGTGTTGGCGTTCTTTCCTTCGGCTTTCAACCAAACGCTTTTTGTTTATTACAACGTTAAGTGACGTCAGAGTCTCAGTACGCCAATCCTTGCTCGTCTTTGTATATAGAGTTCAGTTTATCTGCAGTCATTATTTATAACATTTACTTGCTTATTATTTAGGTTATGAAAAATCGACTTCATTGAATAGGGATGTTAGCCTATAGTCGCGTGTAATATCTTAGGCGTGCCATCTTCGTGATAATTAAAAAATAATGAATCTGTTATATCGAGGTTAATTAATACTTTTGACATCTGATGCTCACACAATATTACATGTCAAACAAGAAAATCACAACAGGCTTTCTTACCCTCGATTCTTCATCAGACAACTGGTTGACTCTGTCAGAAGTCTACTGAAAATGTCCGGATTCTGCAGTCTATATAGCCTAAACTTTTCACTTTCGTTTCTGAACAAAAGGCATGGCTTATTTGTTTCACTAGATATTGACGGCCCTTTTAGTAATACAAGCGTTTTTCGGGGGTGTAGCCGGTGGACCATCTGAAATAGGGTATATATTGGTAAAAATCTTTTAAGTAACTAAATGCAGTCCATATCTGGATTTTTTTATACTAGTAAAAAGTGTTTTTTGCCCAACAAAATGTTTGTCGGCTACCTATGATGTTCAATATCAGTCCATTATTTTAAAAGTAAAACTAATATTTCGTATCAGTTCTCTCAGAATTATAAAGATGTTAAATATTCAGATATTTTTATTGGACACAGCAAAGGAAACAACAGAAAAATAGATTATATTTAAACTATATGGATGTGCCCATGTTTAATAAAATAAAAAATACAATAAACAGGGTCAGGGGCCATATTCACAAAAGTAGCTCCTATCGAGCTGATTAGGGAGACACTTAAAAACAATGGGCGTGTCGATCCAAATTTTAGGACTCCTACATTTTGGTTCCAAGAGTATTTCACAATGCATTTTAGCACTAAATCCACCTCCAAAATCTTTGAAAAGTTACGAGTAGTCAACATGTACTCCTACATCACTACGACCAAATCACAAACAATCCTAAAATGGCTGCTGATGGCAATACGCCTCGTAATCAGGTTGACGTTTTAGACACATTTAATGATACTGAGCATTTGAAATCGCTTTACTCACGGGGTTATTAGGATCATAGTAGAGCCAGTCAGGGATGCAGTCACTTCACCAACACAGTGTACAGTCTAGATTAACAGCTTAGAGAGGTTGGAAGGGCCGGTTCTAGGCATAAACAAAATAAGCAGTTGCTTAGGGACCTCGTCCACTCGGGGCCCCAACTGCTAAGGAGCCCCCTGACCGCTAGAGGCGAGTCCAAACCAAATTTTGTTTAGGCAACCCAAAAGGCTATAGCTGGCCCTTGCAGTCGTAATGTAAATTCATATACCACACATCCTGTCCATACCTCCTGCTAGGAGTTGCCCATGTGACTGTCACAGGCTTGATGGAAAGGACCATTGACCATATGCTGGAACATCCAATACAAGGGTCATTTGTAAGATAGGATTTCTTATTGGAGGGTATTTGGCTGGTTTTGACCATTGGCCGCCTCCCTTGTGTTTCGGGATAAGTACTGTATTCTTTCTGTAAACTATGGAGATGAGAGAAAGTTGGCTTGAGAAACTCAACAGGACACAGAGGTACTAATTAACTCTTGAGCACAGGTGTATAGATAGAACACACGTCCTGTCTATTCCTCCTGCTAGGAGTTGCCCATGTAACTGTCACAGGCTTGAGGGATAGGACCACTGACCATATGTTGGAACAACCCATACAAGGGTCATTTAGGCCTTTCTTAT
>JACXGJ010009854.1:0-23278 GCA_016801105.1 Esox niger | reverse complement strand
AGGAGAAGCTGCGCAAGGAAGACAAAAACATTGCTGCGTGCATTATGAGGCGCTGTCAGCGCAAGCCATTCTCTGGTTTAGCAGGTGTGGGACAGTAAGGAGAGGAAGGAAGAGGAAATAAAAACCAAGAGGCACCTTGTCTCTGGGCGAGTGACAATGACAAAGTCCTCAAGGTGCAGTCCTAAAAGTCACCAACACCGTTACATATCATTTAAATCTGATATTGAAAAACATATTGTATCTGCACAATGTTGGTGTATTTCCACCTGTGGTGGGGGGGCAGGTGGTGGGCAGGTGATCCACAAATATTTTAATAACATTTTTGGATTTTAACAAAACTCTCTAACTACAATGTTCTACTACGGTATTATTAACCCACTCTCCTCATCCTGCGTCGATAATATGTAGGATAACACCCACCTGGTAATCACACAACTGCACCAACATTCCTTCACGCGGCATTTTTATGGTTAATGTCCTTGTAGGCCTGCAGAGGGCAAAGTTAAATGGTATAATTACGGGAAATCCGACAATAATATATTTACCCTTTTTTTCCTATCATATATCGGTGTTGTCAATGAATAAGGGATTGATTGGTTGACAAGATAAACGCTGCTAATGATCACAGACCAGAAATAACAGCTAAAAAAATATTTTTATTTCTCGAAGAATACTTCCTATAATTCATTATCTGTGAATATAGCAACTTCCTAAATTGCATACAATTAGGATTTTATTTCGTGTTCATTGGTCCCTGTCTTGCTGCTTTACACTGCGTTCTGCCGATTTGAGTTCGCAATAGTAGGCCATAGGCTAAGCGCGAATGTGGGGCCAGCCCCTCAATGTAATGTACATTGTAGGTGTGAAAATGTTAATACGCATGCTCAGAATGTTAGTGTGCTCAACGTAGATCACACGAATTAGATTCCAAGTGGAGCTGACAGCCGGTATGGCTGCTAGCATAGTGCTCATTATAACGAGCTTTTATTCTGCCAATGAGTGAGAAAAATACATTTTGGTTGGTTTCATGTTAAAATAAAGGTCACGAAGTCTTGTCAACACAGCCCCCCCCGCCGAAAAACAAACACACGCATCTGATATGCCCATGAGCAGCCATCTGGTGCAAGGAATTCGCGCCGTCGCGTTAGTCAGACAAAATTGCAAAATTTTGCATAGCCAACGCCAGCATCGCTGAGATTGCTTTGCCTGTAGCATACTTGTGGGTGTGTCTTTGGGTGAACTAGCATCATAACAGCAGGTAAACTTTGTATTGAAGTTTGAGAATAGCACATTTGTATGAAGGAACGTCAGATTACACCCACAAGTATGTTACAGGCGAAGCACTCTGGGCTATACAAAATTTCGTGAATAGTGTGAATGCACGGTAACCGTACATTCATTCGATTCACGATGGGCGCTACGCCTCAATTCATTTCAATTAAAGGAAACGTGGTGCGCGAGTTGCTTGTGGGGCAAAGCGTGGGATCCGTGAGAGGCGAAGAAAAAGTTCAGATTTGCCAACTTTAAGCAAATCACCCGCGCCTATCGCTGGGGACAGACCAATCACGGCATTTTGTTAGTTATTTAACTGAAGTAATCCATTACTTGTTTGCTTTTTTTTACAATAAATATGTTACTCTCTTTCCCTCAATGCAACCTACAATCTTTACGTAGCATTACCGTTCTCTAGTAGCAAGTGGCAACAAAGGACGCAAAAGGTAGAAGCACCAGCTCTTCCAGATTAAGGACACGATACGCACAAATGCCACTCGCCCAGCTCCCATTCATTTACAAACAGTGTATAGCGTCGACTAGCAAGTTGTTCAGCGGAAAGCTGAGGTCAAGTGAGCGTAGCGATTCTAGCCTGGTAAGCAATTTACCATTTTGACTACACCGTTATTATCATCCTCTTATTATAACCTATCACCGCGGCTGCTGTTGTTTTGCTTGGAACAACATGTCTGTTGGACAACCAAAGTTCAATCAGAAATCATCCTCTGTTGGACAACTAAAGTTGATCCCAAAACATCCTTCATTATTTACAGGCAAACGATTGTTTAATCTGAATGAACACGTTGCCACCACTCCAGGGCTAAGTAATAGGGCAGCAGGGTTTTTATTTGGATACATAATAGTAGCCTTTAATTCCGTTAATTGTGGATTGTTTCACCAAACCTAATGCATAAGCGATTGTTGCTTGGAAGAAGCACTTACATTGTCTTTTAGCTAGATGTAGCCTTGTGCAATCTGGTCAAAACGCACATATTATTGCTCTAGCTATTATGGTTTCATGTTCGCTAGCTAGCTATCAACAAGTCTCTGAACTAACCCAATGTATTGGCAATAACCCAGATAACATTTTGTTTAGTTTAGTTGTTCACTTTGTTTATTCTGTGTTAAGTTGTTATAGAAAGGGAACATCAACTTCGACCCCATCTAAAATGAAAGTCTGTTGAAATATCCTCAACTTTCATGATATTCCTTGTTTTACGACTGTGATGACCAGGAACATACAGGCCTCTGTCACAACGGGGCTAAAGAGGAAGACAGCGGGACAGAAACATTTGATTTAAACCACAGGCACAGAGCGACTGGTCCTCATCCAAAAGAACCACCCACATCTATCCAGAAAATCAGCTTTGACAACACGCAATATCCTCCCAGTGAGGCTATTCAACTGTTCAACTAACAGTTGTCATATTAACATTCAGCACTAAAATGTTTCACGGTGTTTCGTTTGCATTGAGACACCAGGGAAGGGTTTATAAAGAAATCGTCTCTCTGTTCACAGTTAATGGGATTTTTGAAGGATTTTGACTAAATCTGATTTCCCCAGAGTCGGGTGAACTTATGGAGGTTCATAAGTGCAGCATTAAAGACGTTAGAGGTCGTTTCACAAGGCAGTGCTAACTTGTGTAAGAGCAATGACTGGAAGTCTACAGGAACAGCTAGCATGACTCTCGGTAAGTAGTCTAAAGAGCATTGTTGCCAGGAAGACCGATTTATCTTGTGGGGAACTACAGGAGAGATTACTAGACCATTTATTATGATAATGCAATCCGCCCAAGTGGGCGGAGTTTGTCCTTTAAGTTGTAGAAGCCAATAGATACAACTTATATTCCCTGTTCTCTCTGAAGTTCAATAATGAAATCTGTAGATAAAGTTGAATCAGTTGAAGGCTGCAGCTATTCCCCTAGCCCTGGGACTAACAGCAGCAAATAGTGCCTCAACCTGGGCATGAGCTGTCCCTGTGAGCCCCTGATATTCAAGACACAGATACGATCCTGCTCATAACATATACGATTACTGGAGAAGGCAGTTTGCTGGCAGAAGAGAGGGGGGATGTATAGGGGGTGGGAATGTCAGGGAAGGTTAATTACAGGCAGTCATTGTGGAGTAACGTAATCAGCAATCATTCCCAAACAGTGTTGAGCCAGACCCTCAACGGGGGTAAATCCTGATTGATGACGTCTGGCCCAACGTAAGTAACATAGGCTGGCATGAATGAGACAAGACGCCTTGGCAAACTAACCAATCCACACCCACACTTATCCCCTCATCTCAGCGGTAAAAACGTACACACAATGTGGGATGTCAACACATGCCAAATGTCATCGGTTAATGTTCAAATTCATTAGGGATGCCACTGGCGGACAATGTTCTTGCACAAAAACTAACACGCAGACAACACACACACACAGACACAAACAAACAGAAATGATTCCAAGATGGAAAACAAAAACCAAGACGTCCACTCCTGTGTGGGGCTTTGATCCTGATGTGTTTGGGGTTCACGGGGGGAGGTGAGAAAGGTGAAAGGTCAGTCAAAGGTCAGAGGGGGTACTTACATCGCAGTTTGAGGACAGGTTTAGATTAGGACTGGATCCGTTAGTCCACTCTGCAGTGTCAGCACTGCCGGACTGTCTGCTGTGGCGCTCATACTCCTTCAGCTAAAGGAGAACAAGATTTTAGAGAGATGGGAGGGGAGAGGAGGACGACCCGCTCTTGCTAGAGACCAAAACTACCTGTTAACACACAAATACCAACACAAAAACGTAGGACACCGCACACACTCTCAGACACACAAACAAGTCACAAGCCAACGTAAGTCAACTGACACACACATACATACACATAGGCCACCAGAGAACTCAACCGCCCACAGAGGCTGGCCATTGATTCCAGGGTCTGATTGGTTCGTTTGAGTGTCAGTCACAGTGGCGGTGGGTAGAAGTCAGACCAGCGTCCAATTAAACAATGGAAATGCGGGGGAAGAGAGGGAGTAGAATCAATGTCTGCCTGGTGGAGAGGCACGTAGTTCTACAGGACTTAAATCACCCGATTCATGCTTTCCAATAGTTACCGGATAGAGGGAACAGGAAGGAAGTAAAGAGAGAGCAAAAAAACTGAGAAAACATAACTGGAGGGCAAAGGAATAAAAAAGGAAGAATATCACAGTGGAATGAGAAGATGACCCTAAACTGTGATGTAGAGGAGAAAGAGAGAGAAGGGTGAAAGAGGGGGGAAAAAAGGGGCAGAAATAAGATGCCACCACATCCACCCAGAGGAACAAACCCCTTGATGCATCACGATCCACCTCATAGGGCACTACTGAGCTACCATGTCCAGCTACCCCTACAGCTTGAACAAGACCGCACACACGCAATGACCCCCACGACCCCTCCCTGGGCCAGGGAGAAGCTGGGTGTTTCTGTCTAAAACAAAAACGCCAAAGCAGGATTATTGCCAAAGCCCGTTGAACGGTTAGTAGGAGTGAGTCGTTTTAGTAAAAGCTGGATGAAGCAGTACGGGATGGGACTAAGGGACAGTTGAGGCTCCGATGTAGTGAGGGTGCTGGGTCTGGGGTCAGGCTAGGTGGGGGGGTTCCACTCCAGGCCCTTGATGGACAACTCCTTCCTCAGGTGGAGACTGGAGAGGGTTGGCGGGGTAAATGGTGCATTCCTACCCGAGCTAAAGCCTCTTCCACTGTTATCATCTTCTCCTTGACCATCATCATCAGCTGGATCCGCTCTTCGTCGCTCATGGTGATCTCACTGGCTACATAGCCTATATCCTCTCCTAGAGGTCAGATAATGAGGTCAAAAAACTTCTACAGATCGCGAGCTAAATGATATATTGCATCAATGAATATACCAGATAGGTACGAAACAATAATTCCACTAAGTCAACTTATGGTAAACCACTGAATGAAAAAAAAAGCCTACTACCTTTCACCATCTGACGGGCCACCCCCTTCTGGGACGTCTTGCGGAAATTCTGCCAGAAGGATTTGTTCTTCTTTTTACTGTCCCATTTACCTACCAGGAATAGGGAGAGCACCAGTCAGTCAATGCTTTAACACACAATCAAAGACATGCATGCTTCCTTCAGATAGACGTTTGTTTAGGAGAGAGCATGTTCCATGTCTTGTTAAGGAAGCTGGAATTTTTAAACGATCCTCTGATTAAAACTCCCAAACAATGGAACATTCTGTTTAGTTCACAAAGCTTTCTAAATAAACATGGTAAAATTAGGTGTGCATGTGCCCATGTCTTCCTAACTGTCAGTTTACATCACCAGTCTTGATACAATGATTCAGCTCCCTTCTCACGACAACATACAGCCACGGCCTTACAGTCAATCGTTTGTTTTCTGCACTCAGAGATTCAGCTAAGCCAGTGTCACAAATTGGCTGACGGAGAGAAGTGGGAGCAATGGGAATTGTACAAACTTCACCAAGTGCAATTTTCCTGATTTAATTGACAAAGTAGTTCAAAAGCTCTCTGCATTTGGTTCCCAAGCTGGTCCCGTTGTCTAAGATGGGATATCTGTATGAGATCTTTAATAAGGCCTTGCAGTGCTAACTTAACCACCCGAGCCTAATTTCAGGATGCTGTCTCCCAGCCCTGAGTCACCTGTCTGGGGATAGACATACTAACAGTGGGTGACATTTAAATGGCTGGGCCAGAAAGTGTTGCTTCTTACTAACACCTTACCCGATCGTACCCAGCTGTCCAAAAGGAAACAACAGGCCAAACTATCTGAAAGTCAGATCAACATCATCGTTGACGTTCTCTCTGATTCTTTGGTTATCACACCAATATAGAAATATATTTTTCAAGTAGCACAGCAAAGCACAATTCACATGGCTGGCTGGCTGGCTGGCACGCACGTTACTGTAGATAGCAGGGCTATGAGGAATAAATCACTACGGAACATAATGGTAGATGTACCAAGGGAAATTGACAAACCTCCTGAGCCGTCTTCAGAGCTGGACTTGTGCAAAGACATCCTGGAAAGAACAGAGAAGACAGAGAGGATGGAAAGATTGAGGGTCAACATTTAACAAAAACATTTGCTTATCCTTTCAACATTACACACCGATAGAGTTGTATTACATCTACAGCGTTGTGATTGCTCTAAACACCAGGGACCTCCAGTCAACCCCTGACCCTCTAAAAAGCACAGCTGCAGTTATTAGCGGTGATGTCTCAGTGAGTCTGTTTTTGTTTACTCTAGATGCTGTTCTATATTTACACCACTAGAGGGCAGTGGCGGAGCTCTACAGACACTGGCTGGCTCCTGAGGAGTGATAGGCAGATTTACATCCAGAGGACAGGAATTGGTGGCTGAGAGGAGGCGTAAGAAGATAGAGGAAGAGAAGAATAGTGGTTGAGAGGAATGGAAGGCCCGAGGGGGGAAGCAGGAGATGGGGTTGATGAGAACATGAAAGGAGGTAGATGAAAAAGGGGGGTAAGGAAAATAATGAAAAATAGAGAGGCGAAGAGCAGACAGAGAGAAAACCACAGGGCAGACTCAGCCTCTTAGCGTTTCCAGTGTCCTCTGGATAGACAGAGTCACGAGGAAAGTTAGGGGGAAAAAGAGAGGGTGAGGGACTGATGAAGAGACTGAAAAGTGTATAGAAAGAAACGAGGTGTAAGGATGCCCCAAAATATCACTTTTTTCTGACAAACCCAATAATTTGTGCCATCAAAACAAAGAACTGACAGTCTTTAGTTTTCAATAAAGTTACGCAAACCAAAACATCTAAATAACTTACTCATACCGTACCTTATAACCTGCCCTATGAAAAAGTTCTAGTATTGGGCTGATGAGTCCTGTTTCATCTTATCCTCTAGCATCTCCCAACTTCATCTATAATGACAGTACCCAGCATTACACATGTTGCGCTGCTAACTTTTTCCTCTGTTATGGAAGAAAGTAAAACCACATAAATTGCTGTCAGTGTTTATACAACTGGCAGCCTAAATTAAGTGTATATTTAAAGCATGGTTAACTTCATGTTCAGTGGATTTCCTTTTTGTGAAAAATTCTGATAACAACTTGTTTTTAAGTATTATGAAGAAATCTGAAATGAATCTAAAATGATATTTGTAACCAAGTAACACACTGATATATTCATCAGCATGCATGCTTTTTCGTGTTTAATTGCCAAATATTGTTGTGTTGAATGTTACAGTTAAAGTTTGACCTCCTGACTGGGGTAAGGGCACCTGATAATGTACCACTGGCAGACTGATTATGCAGCTGATGTTGTGACTTCCTACAAGCCCTAAGGGCATTTGGTACAGTTTTATTCCAATTTATGATCCTTCTCAGAGAGCTTAAACTGATTTTGATTCACTACTGTCATATTTGATGTTCACCTGAAAAGTCTGCGGCCAAACTTCTCTGTGACAAGAGAGTTGAGGTCATCCAGTAGAAAAGATAAATCAAGCCTGTCTTCGTAAGGCAACCGAGGCCCAAACACACATTCTCTCAACGGAGGCTAGGAAACAGGTACACACACAAGTTTGTACAGCCAACCTCATGGGGACCAGAAAATAGAAATGTTATGCTCCCTTGCCCTAATCTTCAACATAACCCTACTCAAGGAACATTTATGCCTAAACGTTACCTATGTGTAATGCCTAACCTTAACCAACAATGCCTGGACCTTACAGAAACCCCAATTCTAACCCTAAAATGAATTGTAAGTTTGACCCTAAACCAGAAACAGACTTTTGTCTCATGGGGACCTTTTGCCAGATGGAGTCAAATGTTTTCTGGTTTTACTATACTCATTGGGACATTTACTATACTAATTGGGACATTTACTATACTAATTGGGACATTTACTATACTCATTGGGACACGCATGTGCGCACGCACGAGACAGGTGGTTGTCAGTTTAGTAAAGGCACGTGAAGGTGTGAGAGTGGGAGAAACAAAACAAGCCAAAAGGCTGGCTGGCTGCCATGGCAACATAATGAGATGCTAATTGAATGGAGGCATGTGTGTTCACCCTTCGATCTCTATCCCTTTCTTTCTCTTGTTCTGTCTATTCTCTCTATCTTGGGGTTAGGCCCCAGCAGGCTAGTGAGGACCCTAGATAATGCTAATAGGATTCAGTCCATAGGAACTCTTTCACTGTAGCCTTGCCCTCTGCTCCACACTATAAATTATTACAAACACACACACACACGCACTTGTGCATGTATGCGTACAGACACATACACACTCTTCAGTCAAGGTCCAATGTATGTAGAGGCTGTTGAATATATCTGCCCCTGTCTGTCAGTCAAGCTATTGTGTAGAGAAGAACTTTAATTGGTTTAGGCTAAATCTCTGCATGCTTTTCTATTTCAATCCGACATTTCTCCCGCCAGATAGCTGATCCATTTCTGCTTCAGCCATCTTCATTGTTGTTTTATATAAATTGCATGAGTTGGTGCTGGGAACCTGACCAGATTTTCATACTTTCCTTATACTACACTATCTGGAGCGACACAAAGGAGCAAATAGGGTTAACTACCTTGCTCACATTCATGTGGTCCTCTGGGATTCGAACCTTACAGTTCAAAATGCGGGGCTAAGCATCAAATTCCCATTGCAAGCATAATACATGAAGTGACACCAGCGGGAGGGAGTCTGTGACAGGTAGCCTATGTTATGAATGCATTCTTCAGTAAGTAGGGCATTTATTTCCTCACAGAGCGTGAAGATCAACAGGGCAGGTCGTGAAAACAGCCTAACTAGCCCTCTCTGTGGCAGGTGTTCGTATTGTGGGTACAATACAAGGGACATCGGGGAAAGTCAGGGGAAATCAAGCTGACAACACTTGGCTCTTGGCTTGAAAAGTGAGGAATATATATTTTTTGTGTTAACTGATGAGATGATGATAGGGATGAATTGTGTTACACAGTGTTACGCCAGTACAAAGCAAGGCTCTTACAGTGGGAGTCCCTGGGGTAAAAAAACATCAATACATTGTTTCGCTGGGGACCACAGGACGTGTCGCTGGAAAGACGGCGCTGAGAGGACAAGGCAGCTAAGGAAGAACAGACGGCCTAACAGTTCAAGAAGTCCATGTGTCACGCAGTATGATTTGTCACATCCATTACATCTTAATTACCCTTCAGTGAAAAAAAAATATGTCAACAGCTGGTGGCTCACTACACCAGCCATCATCCTGTGGGGTTAGCGCAGATAAGGGGAAACACCTAACCCATGGGACTCCCGGCATCCGGCAGGGTGTGTGTTCACGACCTAACCACCAGGTGCGAGGAGTACCCGGCGAAGGACAATGAGACCCGCAGGAAGGCCGCAATGGTGACCCCTCTACAGTTCGAGGCTAAGGTCAGAGGTCACAGGGATATCCTCTATGATAGTGGCAAGAGGAAAGTCCTCTGACAAATCCCATGTGCTGACAAGGTTCCAAATCTGCCGTTCTGACCTAGAACAAGACGCTTCACAAAAATTGCTCAAAGTTTGAGGTCAATTTAGTCTTACGCCCTTAGTTGTGACACCACTCTCAGAAAGATATCCAATTCACACCTGTGTATAATACACTTTGTGAAATAGGACAAATATAAGTACCCTAATGCACGAACATACACACACACACGAATGCTGCACACTTAGATGTGTAACAGTCAAAACCCAACGCAGGTCACAACATTAGCTCCTGATAGGCAGACTTCTGGTTTTCAAAACAATCCCATGTTGCCAAAACAAGAAAGTCTCATGGTATGAGTTATGGGATTCAAAGTTTTCTGATATTCAACTGAAGCGAGAGTGAGATTTTTAAACCTGAAGAACAATTGCCTTGCCTTGCCTTGCCTAGGGCACTGCAAAAGGTGTTATTTGTTGGCTCTGAGAATCAAACCAACAACCTATCATTAAAGACAACGCTCTTGCCCAGTTTCTGTTCTATTTCACACTTTTGTGTCACTGATAGCACTTTTACTCTCTGGCCCTTGGAAACTGTATCAACGTCAGTTACCGTTTTGCAGGACATCAAGCTGTCCATCAAAGACCAACAACTGTTTTTTGCGGTTCCCCACTGTCCTTTCACTCTCGATGTTCAACACTGTATGGCAACAAACCAATCAGAAGAAGTTAGCCATATTTTGACGCCACCTAAACATAATTGTGTCTGTGTTCAACATGTGTCTCTGGAGCCCTGTGTCATCACCTCACTCTGAGCCCCTGCGTGCCATGCATTGTGGTAGCTGGGCCCACTTCCTTGCCGAAGGGGAGGAGCAAGTATTTGGAACAGGTAGGGTGCCGTGCCCAGGGGAATCACGAGTGGGCCTTTGTCTCAACAGCAGAAGTGATCGCATAATGGAAATGTTTGACACGGAAAGAGATGGAGGGAGCAAGAAGAACCATGGAAGAAACCAGGCATCCCCTTTCAATTCATGCTTTACAGGGTGTGTGTGTGTGTGTGTAAGGGTGGGGTACAAAGCTCTGGGGTAAATTGAGCTCTGACAGACAGTCTTGGGGTGGTGGGTTGGGGGAGTAGTTAGCTGGGGCCAGGGACTCCTCCCCTTTTCTCTATGGCATTCGAAGAATCCCATCCTCCATCTGTCTCCCATCAGCCCGGACCCCGGCTTCAATTCGGTGGACGCGCCGACCTCGGGAGCAGATAGGTCTCTGGAATGCGAATTCCCCCGGCTGCATGTGGGCCTCAAACGAACATACCCTGACTGAAACTACATGAGGCGGTGTTATACAATAGGACCATGGAGAAGGAAGGGGGGCTCGAAGCGCAGAGACAATTCATCTGTCCAGCTTTGGATTCTTGGTCTGAGAACACACGTGTCAACAGTGCCATTTCATCACAAGGGTGTGGTGAAGCGACTGTCATGGCTGTCGTAGTGATTTATGAGCCTGGACCCTTATTGATGTTTGGTGATTGGCTTTCATGAAATCCAGGGATGTGAGAGGACCCACTAGGTAAAACTGTGTGCACACACTGAGACACATTGGGACAGGAAACTGCGAGGAGTACCACACCCATACCCCCTTCCTGTCCTTGTCTTCACCCCCCCCCCCCCCCCATTACACTAGTTGACACAATAGGAGGAAGGAAACCTGAAGGGCTGTAAAGTAGTGATGGAGAAGAGGTCAGAGACGGGAAAGACTAAGCACAGATGGGCTGGCCTTTTTGCAGCCCCAGGGGGATGACAGAGAGGAGCATTTTCGATTCCACGTGTGCATGCGTGGGGGGGGGGTCCCAGGGCTTACAGTAATAAGGTCTCCCAACTATTGTCAAAGCAGGGTCTGTTCCCAAGGACATGCAAGTATTCATGGCAGATATTGTCTGAACACCTATCCTGAGAGGCTTATCATTCGCCTACACAGCTATTATATAAACTAATCACAAGATATTTTTGCAGGTTGTTGGGTCTAACCTAGAGTCAGGAGCAGAACGTTTGTTACAGCGGACAGGGATCCATTGCTCAAACACTTACTTTCTCTCAGTTTCCGGGGTGGACACTTCACTGCTGAAGCCGAGGGACTCCTGTGGACAGAGAAGGTGCTGCACTTAGCCTTGTATTCAGGATGTAACAAGTGGTTTGGTGGACCTGTTCGTTTTACTCAAAATGTTAAAATGACCTAGATGTAAATATACACAGTACAGACTTCACCCAGCATATTCACATTCTAGCCTATTTGAGCTGGGGGTGTCAATGATGTGTGAGAAGGCGAGAGTCTTGGCTTACCTGGATCTCTGAGCGAAGTTGGAGAGAGGTGGAGCTTGTGTCAACTTTCTCCTATGTGGGAGAGAAAAATCTGTGTATGAACAAGGTAGTAATTTTCCCAGTGAAAGGACCGTGATGCACAAAGCAACTAAAACCACCAGAACAAGTTATTTTTAGGTCATGAAGTAGAATGTTGCATCAATGGAATGCATATGAATCACCACAGGCATGTACTGTGACACCTAAATCACACTGGACCGTGCCTAGTCAGAAAGTAAACCAATTACACTGAATATTTAGCCAGAAACACACAGGACTTGTCACACGTGGGTTGCGTACATGTACAAGCCCATGCAGCACACGTCATTAGTGGCAGGTGAAAACGTGCCAGACCGGTTCTGAGTTAAAAAAAATGATTTAAACAGTTCAGCGAGATGCTATAGGAATGCTATCCAACAAAAGACTCAAGTAACTAACTAGGCAGCACAAATACCAGGATGACAGCCAGTAAACTCCACCCAAACATACAAATAATTGTTTTGAATCTGAACGTTTTCCATGATGTACTCAGCTGTGTAAACATGACCACTACAGGCGTATGCCTTTAATCTGGGCAGAAACCAAATGGCAAGAGAAATGTAACTTTGAGGCAGTTGCAGGAAAAATGGCATTGACAATTATACCATAACATGTTGAAAGCTGCTCTGCCCTGCCCAAAAGTGTGCACGTGTGTTGGCACACATGTGTTGAAGCAATTGTCTGTCAGAGAAGGCCTGACACGAAGGAGCTTATGGCTAAAGCAGCTGTTGTTGTTGTGTCCCATCCAGAAAGCGAAATGGATCGAGAGAGCAAGAGAGTGTTCCGTGTGCAAGCTGGATATCTAGTGTTTTAACCCTACACCCAGAATATCCAATCAAGTCAACAACAACGTTAAACTGTCTTCCTTGAAAAAGACATATTTTACATTCCCTTTGCTTGTTGGTCAAATGCTCAAACTTGCTGAAGTTGTGAAAAACAGGTTTCCCATGCTAATGATGCCCTTAAAATTTCAAATTTAGAGAGATTTTGTGGGTGAAAGAGCAGGATAAAAAGGGAAAGCTCATAAGAGAGCAAGAGAGAATATAACTTGACCATGATCTTCCTGTTCTCTGTATAATTTGCTTTGGTCAGGGCAACTTCTGCATCGACAATACTGGAATGAAAGCATCTAATCTTTTCAGTTTCTTATGAAAGTATTCATCTCGAAAGTCTCAGTGTCACGGTCTGTTCTCTAAATGCCTCAGGGTTGGACCCTCTGCGATAGCCGCTGGGCTGCTTACGAAAATGTGAATACTAGAATATTTCAGTTATAAAACTTCACAGTCCTCTTACAATCTGATATGTTTTGACATTGGAGTTTTGCATATAATGTTGTGCAAAGCCACAGTTGCTTGCGCTCTGTACATCTATTTGATTTGGGCTTTTATAAATGCCAAAGGATATAAGGATTCTTCTAGTAACTTACAACACATTAACTACAATGACTACATTGTGGCATGTGTTTCAGCCAACCACAAAGCTAATCAGGATGTGAAACGTACAGTGCCAACCTATCAGAGAAGTTAAGCTTGAGGTGGATTTGTCATTTCCAATGAGAGAGAGCTTGATAACTAGAGAGGAGAGGAAGTAGGACTCACACTTCCTCCAGGAAGTAGGATGCAGGAAAATAGGCTTCCTGATCACTCATTACAAACAACCAGATGAGTAGGCCAGGCACATGGAATTATGGAAACTGATCTTATATCTGTACCTGGACTGCAATGTTTATAGCCCAGAAACCATCAGGATGACATCAAGGACACGGAATAGGTGTGGCTCTCTTTCCCAATTACATTTCCTTCTACTGAATATGGGGAGATTCACATTTCTGAAATAATCGCTATAAACAGCTTAAAATAAATTGGGAAATAGCTTAGCCTTCAGTCCTTGCGCTTAATGAATACCACTGTCTCAAGAGGGCCCGGGCAGCCAGGATTTCTTCTACAAATGTTTCTCTTCATCCATGTCATTTTGCCTCTTAGCCCGTCTGTCTGTGTATTTCCCACTAGGCTGTGTGTCTGTCCCATAACATGTCTCTGTCTACTAGCCCATCTTTCTGTCTGACAGTGTCTGCCTGGTAGAGCACTCAGGAAAGTTGTGGCAGGCGCCCGGAAGTTTCTCCCTCTGTAAATCAAGTAGTTGTGAGGAGCTGGAGAACAGAGTGAACAGAATGTCCATCCAAGGGGATAGGGGAATTCCCATAAGTCAGGCAGCAGGGAACCCTTTACACCCACAGGCCTTTTGTTTTTGTGATCCTACACCATATGAAGGAGTGGCTGGATCCACGTCTATCCCGTCCACAACCATAGTTCTGTAGTCACAGACACTCAGTTGATTCATGGCGGTGGGGTTGGATGTTTGCCTGCTTTCTGATTGTGTGATGCTTGCTCCACTTTGACCAGTACTTTGGTGATATTTTCAACTCTATGGGTACACCGAGACAGACAGAAACAGAGAGGTGGGAGAGGAGGACAAGGGGAAGTATGTAATTGAGAATGTAGAGGAGAGTGAAGGAGGGATACTGATGGAGAGCAAAAAGAGAGGAAGAAATAAGCGAAAGAGAGACCAGAGAGAGAGGGTTAAGACCAGAGAGATTAAATCAAAAACGGACATCCTCACATCCCCACTCACTTCGAACAATGAGCCGGGTGAATTCCTGTAGCTCCAGTAATGCAAAATCCTTGAGAAGACATGCAAGTCAACCACTTTCTCTCTGCCTCATATCACACGAGTAGTTGCACATACTGTACTGACATGGATTGGAGTTGGGAAAAACAAAGTTCAGCAGGGAGTTAGACCCAGAGAAGCTGACGTGTTTCAGAGAACGGATATCAAACAAACATAAATATAGTGTGTGTCAAATCTCACAAAGAAAGGTGCAGTTAGAGTTTCTGCCTTGTTCAAGGGCAACAGCCTTATAAAGGACCAGTTACTCAACAGGCACAGCAGAATATCCAGAAACTTCTGGACTTTTTAGACAGTGCAAATGGGGAACTCTTTTTGTTCTCCGAATACAGCAGAGGCCTTGTACAAAGGAGATGAGGATGTGTGCTCATTTAGGTCTTTAAAACCAAAAATAAAAAAGAAACTAAACCCCTTACAAAACATAAAAAATTAAAATACAGGACATTTTGCTTGTGTTGCAACAGAGGCCCATGGCAACTACTAGAACACTGATGCTTTACCCAGTAAGTCCGGGGTAATCAGCTCTTACTCATCACTAATTGCACCCCCCTGGTGTCCCAGGTTTAATGAAGTCCCTGATTAGGGGGTTGCAATGATTTTTTTTCTTTGTGGAACTGGCTTCTGGGTAGAATACACCTGCAAAAGGATATCTGCCAGTGAGTGAGGGTATTTAATCACTTAAGCATGCCTGTAACAATTTAACGACTAACAGAAAGAGAAAAATGTGTTTCAAAAATATGTATAGATTCATAGAAAGACACAAAAGAGGTCATAGAAAGACACAAAAGAGGTGTAGCTAACGAGTATCACAATGTCTTGCCTACAGATTTGAGCTAGGTTATCCACAGTGGAACACACGCCCCCAACATGCACAAATACATTTCACTTCTCAGGGCAGAGAAAACAAACAGCTCTATCCGTATGTAAGAAGTGTTGAGATTGAAGCAGAGAATTGCCGTTTCAACCAATATCAGTACATCAAAGCTCCAGAGAATAGGAACCGGATCGGAAAAGTCCCTGCACTCGGCCGAGAAGCTGCATGCAAGAACAATCACGGTGTGCTTTTGTGCCTCGCCGGTTCTTATTAAGTGGGCAGTAGAGCCCAAGTATTGGCGGGGTGTGGCATTACTCGTGGAATGGGGTGGAGCAAGCCGGGGTTGCCCTGCCCCTAACGCGGAGCAAGACCGTTAGTGGATGGACGAGATTGGGGAGAGACATGCCTGCCAAACTAGCTGATCCTGAAGACGTCACTGATGAAGACGTGCCAGTGGGTTGATGGTCACATTAATAGATGTCAACAATGTGAACACACACACACACACACACACACGACAACCATGCCAAACCACATCCTGCTGTATCAACCCCGATTTCAAGCAAGCCAGACATTTTTCAGGCAAATAGACACAGACGTACACAAGTCTTTCTGCTACCCCAAGTTTCTGTTGTGTGTGCACGCGTGCGTGTGCGTGTGTGTGTGTGTATTACAATACTCATGGCAAACCAGAGAAAGAAAGCATATTTTCTCTGCCCTATTTTAGCCTTTGGTTAAAGGTCATGGTTATACTGGTTTAGGGTACACATATTTTATATATATTCATGGTTAGACATTAAATGTTATGGAGTTGGAGATTAGGGTTCATTTGGGGAATAGGGATTAGGGAAAATAAGGACCAGGTCCCAAAAAGGACCTAACAAGTATAGTAAAACATGTATGTGTTATAACATCACCAGTGCAATTAGAAATACCAGCAGGTGACATAACCCAGAGCTAATTATCCCATCAAATACAAATATACACCCTCAAAGACATCACAAAATCATTAAAAACTATGGATTCAAGCAACCAAAGAGAGCACATAATTTTCTGTAAATGCATGCTATTCTATGAGTGCAGAAATATTGTTAGCTCAGCTTGAAGCAGTCCAGTAACACAGACCAAACATCTACAGACACACATCGGATAGCATAGCAATTATGGCAAATACTTTCAATGGTATTCTCTAACTTAAAACATGTAATTCGTCTACCCTTTTAGCTGCTTCTTGCGAAAGGTCCATTAAATTTGGCTACCAACATGCAGCCTACACTAGTAGTTCATGAAGCATGTAGCAAATACAATTTGATGTATTGAGCATGACAGGCATAAGGCCTCATCCTAAAGAATTTTAAGAGTGAAGAACAGTTGGAGCAGACAGAGTCGGGTTGTTTTCTATGATCCGGCAACCTGTCTAACCTTGTGGAACTGACTCACTTTCAGGGAAATGACGTACCCAGGTGTTAGCCTGTAGCTACAGGTAGGCCCTCACCTTAGACAGCACACAATATGAGCATTCCAACATTTTGTCCAGAACAGTCTTTAGGCGACTACAAGGACAGTTGTTAATCTGGAATCTCTCACTTACCAGTTAGCCCTGGGAAAATGTACTCAACCTTGACAAAGCATTAGTCAGACTGTTTTTTCACAACAAGATGCCATGCAAGAAGCATTAAAGTTTGTCTGCCAGTTATCATTATCCATTGCTGATTCTATCAATCAGATAGTTAATTAAAAAAAAAAAAACTTTTTTAATGTCGTTTTTATAAAGGTGCTGGTAAAATACCAAGTAGTGGATGCAGACTGGCTAAATAAACACCCTGGAAAGCCAAAAAGACTAAGCAGAAACCTAGAAGGTAAACTGGGTCTAGTTTGGCAACCAGTCAATGAGTCAACAGTACTAAGACTCAGATGAAGAGAAACGAGAGCTTTGTTTACAACAAGATGCTCACTTATGTTAGAATGGCCCCTATTAGAATGCCTAGTGGCGAGAATATCTTGGCCAAACTAATTACGTTTAATCAATAAAGAGGGTGTTAATCCATAGCCCTCTATATCCAAGGGGAATGTTATTTAACCCTTTGTGCTCTAGCTGCCCAAAACTACAACGAAGACAGGCGGACTAGACATAAGTTGGACAGGAAGAGTGTACACGGAGTCATTATGGACAGATAGTCTCCATCAACAACTACAGACTTGCATTGAAGAGCCCCACTTCGAAAAAATGTGCCGTCATCAGGCCCCCAGGGTTTGATTTGTTGCAAAACATCTTCAGAAAAATGTAATGTGTTGCAAGACATCGGGAGCAGAAGTGAGGGGGGAAGAAAGAGAAAGCAAGCGGGATTTTTGTCAAGTATGTGAAATGAGGACATTCTGACCTTGTTATGAGGCAAATAGAAAGTCAGTTTATGGGAACTAAAATATTAATTTAAATCTGCTATGTCTTTGCTATGTTGGCAGATACTTGACCACAGCTGTACGGGGACTTTTTAAAAATACAAATCCAGGGGAAACTTCAGCAAATCTTCCAGAGGAACTTCAGTTCAGGTCGGGTTATTGAGGGCATGTAGATCAGAGGACTACTGGAATCAAATCGATAGCCAAAACATTAGATGACTGGCTAAATCAAGTTGAATCAGGTGTACTTGTGCAGGGCTATAATAAACACACATATGGTTTAGGGTTCCCAAGGCATGGAGTTGGGAAGACCTGCTGTTGATTACTGCAGACTGTAGTGGCCCAGAAACATCCTTGATTTCCCTAGAAAAGTGGTTATTTATTGTTATAATCCCAAAGACCCAAAGTACATTTACAACCTTGAGAGTCCAATCTGGTCAGATGTTGGTACCTGGCTGAAAAAGCTTTTGGGTCTACAGGACATTAGCACTAAAGCTAACCACTGCAGATGAACAGTTGTCCAATACACACTGTTGACTGTCTGCCCGACCTAAAGTCATCCAACCAAAGGGTTAAAGGTCAGGTTTCAGCCAGTGACCTTCAATACAGGGCCACGTCTCAGGATCAAGCAGGTGAAGCAGGTCCGGATACATGTCTTTGCATGGCAACAGGCATGTGATGAAGTGAAACAAGGGAGTGGAATCGAAAAGGAAAGTGGACTGATTGCAATGAGTACCGGTAGAGATGAGAGGCCAAGAGTCAGAGGATACGGTGAGCATGGAGAAAAGACAGAAGACAATAAAGCAACCACCCAGCTGTGACAGACAACCCCTCTCTGAAAGGTCACTTCCCAAGGGGAAGGGGGGGGGGCAGTTAAAATGCCGGCCTGTTAACGTCCATATCTGCCTTTTTAACATAATTACCTTATCCAGCTCACTCCTATTGTTCTTCAGGGAGACCCTAGATAGTACTGGCTGTCAGCCGCTGGCTATAAACACTTGAACTGCTGCTAAGTATGATTCCATTTCTTTATCTGCTCACTCTCTCCCCTCTTGTCCTCCTGTCTATCTACTCTTCACCCTGCTCTCTACTTACTGTCTTATCTCACTTTCTCTCTGCTCCTCCCTCATTTCAGTTTTCCAGAACTTTTGTCCCACTGATAGAGTATGTGAAGGTGTCTAACCTAGACACAATAATACCAGTCAAGTGGAGGGTTAAGCAACTGCAGCTGGCTATGGACCACTCATGAGAAAACATTCAAATCATGATTAGAAAATGTCTGCAATATGCTTGATTTTCAGAGCTGGCAAAGGGGGACATCTGTCATCGAGAAGATCTGTCGTGCCTTCTGCAATGTTACGAAATGTCAGAGGGACCCGGGGTCGTGAAGCGTCAGAGGGACCCGGGGTCGTGAAGCGTCAGAGGGACCCGGGGTCGTGAAGCGTCAGAGGGACCCGGGGTCGTGAAGCGTCAGAGGGACCCGGGGTCGTGAAGCGTCAGAGGGACCCGGGGTCGTGAAGCGTCAGAGGGACCCGGGGTCGTGAAGCGTCAGAGGGACCCAGGGTCATGCATGTATTAGACACGGGATCCTCCATGAGATCCCCACAGTGACATGAAGTCTGTTCTACAGGTGTCCTGAGTGTGAATAAATCCCCTCTGTTCTTTCAGTTCCTGCTTTTTCCTGTCCTCACCCTTGCCAAGTTGTTTTGGGGAGGGGGGTTGGGGGCAAGCAGCTGCAGGCTCTCAAATCCTCCCTCTCACATCCTCTTCTCCCTCACCCTTTGAGGGATGCCCTCTACACTTCCCTCTCCCTGACTCGTTCTGGCCCATCCTGACCCAGCCAGTTCTCTCATGCAGGCACAACAGACAGGCAGTAAATCTGGGCCTGATTGCTTCTGCTTCCCCTAGTTTATCTCCACGGGAGTGTAACTTTCCTGCTAGTGCCGAGATGTGACCCGCTTCAGTAATTCTGGCACACATTGGTAACATGATGCTGGATAAGAGAATGCTCCATTAAAAGGCTCTGAGATCAGAGCAGACAGAATATCTTTGGCCCACCTGAATCCGGGCAGCTGAGCTCACCATAATTCACCCATCCTATCCTTATGAGACCCAACTCTCAAATCAACCAAAACCACAGGGCTGAAGAGATCCTGAGGGAGATGCCATTTTGCAATCCCCCCAAAAACATGCACTAATCATAAAACACAATAATATCAAAAAAATATTGTGAATATCTATATAGGTTATGAAAATGCTGTTGTACTAGCCATATTGCCGAGCCCTACATGAAGCATCTAGCTCATGAATGTCCTAAATGGATGGTACTTCACGGCGAGAGCTGAGGAGATAAACGTGAAAGTGTCATCATAGTGCATTGATGATGCTGGCATATGAACGCAAACCTCCCCTTCACACACTCCCCATCTCTACAGGGGTGATGGAAGCAGTAGAGGCTGAGCGGCGTTCTCTGCCAGGACCAGCTGCATTCTTCAATACCTCCGCAAGTAACTTGGCAACCCTGGGTTGCCTGCCCTACTACCCTACATCCCTGTGAATGAGAAACCCCTTCCCACCAGCTACAGCGGGCTCGGCAGCCCCAAAACACAACACAATCGCGCTTACGCACTGGGAAGGCGGAGGGCAAACTAACGGCTTTAGAAAAGAGTCACAAACACACTAACACTCGCAGGATTGCTCACTCGTCCAATTCCACCACCCCCAAATTGCTTCCAGGCTGTTGGCAGAACATGGGGATATGGCACTCGGTAAAAAAACCTAACTGTTCCAAGAATATGTTTCATAAATTAATAATGAGTGAACAAATGATTGTAGGATAATTATTTTCATTAAACATATCTTTCACTTCATAAAAACAAATTACAGTTATAGACTATGCAAGCCCAAGGGAAAGTTGTGAAGTAATTTAGCTGGTATTGTATTGATGTAAGCCAGTGGGCTTTCTTAATTCATGGGACTCTGTTGTACACTACTGCTGAAGTAGGTTATGTTTTGTGGGGACTAACTTGCTAACCACAGTACTGTGTCAAAATGTTTGGCAGCTGAAATATGTTTTACAAATAAACACTTACTACCGAAATTAACGACTTCAGTTTAACTTTCAGCCGCCTAAGGCTACTGCACAGTACTGTGCTTCAACAGTAGGTTTCAGTTTGCGGGGACATCTCTTTTCACAGACAGAGCATGACTTCATGTTTGTGGAAGCGTACCATGTCCAGGTCCTGGGACACGCGTCTCTTGCGCAGCTCCTCCATGCGGTCGCTGACGTCACTGAAGCAGGTGTTGTAGTAATCCGAGTACTCCTGTGCCAGGTCATCAATGTTCCCCAGAGAACCATCCTGCACAAGGTGAAAGAAACAGAGAATCTTCAAAAAACTAAAACTAATTTTAGATGAAGAACACGGGTGAACAGAGCAAACACATTGGGTTGGCGAGCGAAGCTGTTGTCTGGATGAATAACACTGGTTTTACTACTTTGAACAACGTAAATGATTAAATCTCTTCAAGTAAGCGCAGTCCTCCAATTCCCCACCACCGTTTCCACATTCCAAGTACCGTACTCCAGGCGAAGTAAAGGGAGTTCAATCAAGTGAAGCAACTAACAACCTAAGTTCCACATCTCTCTAGCTCTGGGTGACTCGCAGCTTAATAAAAAACCTGTCACAGCCGGTCGCAATTAGGAGCGTGTGAGAAGTACGCATGTGACAGGCAAGGCCTGATGCAGCTGCGTGGCGGGGCGCAAATTTTATCACTCAAACTCGACATCTTCCTCCTGCTAACACCCTGGGCACAGGTAATTAGCTAACTGGCTAACGCAGTGGAAGGGTTAAGTCTGTCAGCGTTAGCTGAGCACTTTTAATTTGTCTGAGTATGCGTCAAACTAGTCATAGTCTGTTTGGATTGGAGAAAGTTTAAGAACAGTGTGTGTGTGCGCGCCAGTGTATTTCTACACTAGCCCATTGCCTCCACAGTCCATTAAGCCTTTCGCCTCCAGTTCCAGATGACAGGTTAGTCACATCCACAGAGGTGGCAGCTACCAACTGGGTATTCAGGCGAAGAATGGCAGCACAAAATTAAATGTATTTACATTCAGTTTCCTCACACAAACAACCGTTTAAAAAACCCACCTAAACTATGAGTCCTCATCTTATGTATTTAAGGCACTTATTCTGATTTACAGACAGTAAATAAGGCCAACTAGAAGTTTTTTTAAAGTATTTGGTCTGCAGATAAACACACACACACACACACACACAAGATGCCCTTTAGACCCCAGCTCTGACATTCTCCCAACCCCAAACCTAAACATCATCTTCCTGCCAGGGTGGGATTTCAGCTTTCTGGTGGGTTCCTGTCTTTGTGTGGGGTATGCTGTTTAGTATGAGGAGGTAGCGTGTGGCCCATCATACACAATAAATAAGAAGTGACGTTAGATAGTTGCTTTCTTATTGTTCGGTAAAGGGCCATCTAACACCGGATCGACTCTCGGAGCTGAAATTGTGACGAATATATCGCTGTGCACTTGAGCCAGGCACTGAAATAAAAAGACTCAAGGTGAATCTGCTAAATGACTTCAACAGCCATGTGTACCCAAACCACAACAATAAACATACAAACTGAAATGCTTTTCAAGGAAAGCGGGTCAAATTATGTCTGGGTTCTGTTTTTACTCCAGGATTATGAGCAAGTATCTTGACAAAGTCTTCAACTAAACAGCCTCAGAGAGCCAGTCAAATATTTTCTTCTGAGAAGACCTGACAAACTAACAAAACAGCTGAAACTTGTTAGCCTGTCTGGGTGGAGGGAAAACAATGGTCAGATCAGGTGACATTGAATTAACTCCTATGTGGGATTTCAATTGAGGACCTGAGAAATGTCCTGATGTTTGGACCCATAACTAGTCAGGTTAGCACTGTCAGCCATATAGAAATGACCGTTTAAAATGAATCCGTTTGGATGAAGCCAGTGCCTGGCTTGGTGAGTGGTCAGCGTATATTCAGTCACTCTGTTCACAGTGAACAGTCTCTCTCAGTCTCTGTCTGTGGTCATCTCAACAGGGTCCAGTATCTCCATGCCAGCATGGTATGAATGGGGCACTGTAGAGGAGTGCCACACACAGACAGACACACACACAGACAGACAGACACACACACAGACAGACAGACAGACAGACAGACAGACACACACACAGACAGACAGACAGACAGACACACACAGACAGACACACACACACACACACACACAGGCAGACAGACACACACACACAGGCAGACAGACACACACACACAGG
>JACXGJ010009853.1:0-23285 GCA_016801105.1 Esox niger | reverse complement strand
TCTACCAAGGGGACATCCTTACCTTAGGAAGCTGGTGTTGTATGTCCACCAGCATCTACCAAGGGGACATCCTTACCTTAGGAAGCTGGTGTTGTATGTCTGTCAGTATCAGCATTATGTAGTGGGAGCGTTTCAGTGCCGGGTTCAGATCCTTTGGGCCGATGCAGACAAAATGTATTTTTGTCCATTACTATATTGTTGATCCAGTCAATGGGTTAGTTCACGAATGTCCGGATGTGGCTGTTGGATTCATACTTCTTCAGCTGGGCATTCAGTCAATCAATCAAATTAAATGGCATGTGGCACCCGAATTCTGTAATTCACATTTGTTCAACCTCAATCCAGATACACCTGAAAAGGAATTATTTATGTATAGAGTTTTAGAAATCCTCCCTGCTGTTCAGAAACCCAGTTGTGAAATTTCTCTCCCAAATATTATTATATCTCTATCATCTGGATATATGAGGATGCTTTAAAGTAACAATTAAGCGACTTTTAAAAAAAAAAGGAGAAATTGGGCACCCCTGTCACACACCCCTTTTTATGAAAAATCGGTTAAAGTATTTAAATGTAAAATCACTGAGCTGTTAATATCCTAATAAAGAATTTTAACAATCTTTATAGAACTCCCCCTAAAGCCAACATTTTCTAACGTTTGAAATAAAAATAGAAGCAGTATAGTGTTGAATGCTTTGTAGAAATCCAAAAAGAGAATGAGAGCTTCTGAATCAATATAATTTGATTCCAGGAGAACCAAAAACCAGGAGAACCAACACCAGTACTGACATGTCTTTTATCCCATAAACCCAGACAGAGTTTCACCTCAGAGCTCACTTAACCCGCCTTTCAATCTGTTTGCACAAACTCGGGCGAGGGCTTTATAATCCACATTTAATAAACTTACAGGGCTGAAATTAACAATTGACAATGGATCCTTTTTAGGTTTTGGTATCAGTGTAATAAGGACTTGCGTCATTGAAATACATATTTGCCATATCATTATCATAATTAGAACAAATACATTTTTATAAAATGAATTAACAAAATGGGAATTATTAGAGGGATCCTGACATACCAATTTTTAGGACTGATAAAGCATTTCTTCAACATTTCGGTATTCTAGTGCAAAATATTAACTACTGTTCTTTTCCCCTTCTACCCACTTTGTTCTTGATCTTACAAAGGCTCCTTTAGCTAGATCTATGGATAACTTGCCAATTTCCAACTGGAGCCAATGCAATTCAGATTCATCCTTCTCCATCAATATGTTTTTAATCAAAAGCTTATTTGGTCTTGTCATGTCCTGGCTATGCCCCTAGCCATCTTCGTGCTGGCTGGGGCCATAGTCAGGACATGGCCAGAAGAGGTGCTTCTAGGCACCTCTATGTGCTTTGGTCTCCCCAATTGGAGGCAGGTGTTCGTTATTGCCTCCAATTGGGGAACCTATTTATGTTGTAGGTTTGCCCACAGTAGTGTGGTTTATTTTGGTTAACAGCTGTAGGCTCTACGACCCAGTCATAGGAGCTGCTTTGAGTTTGTTTGTTTCTTTTGTTCTTTCTTTATTAAAACATGGATTTCTACCTCCACACCATCTCTGCGCCCGTGTCCTTCCACCAGCACCATGACAGGTCTAAACATTACTTCCTCTCTTTTTTAATTTATTCTTCATCTCCTTACTCCCTTTAATCCCCACCACAACATGTGACTGTCCACAAGATGTGACTGTGGACAACATTCCAACCAATTGAGCAATACAGACACTAACAATAGGGTTGGCCGTATGGTATAATCTTGACTATGTTACACAAGTCATACAAAGGGATACAGTGTGAAACTAGCTGGTTTTTACACTAAAAAAAGAATCTCCTACAAACTGGCTAATTCGTTTTCCCTTAAAGAAGGTAAAAGATGCTACGCTTTTTGGTGAAGTGTAGATTACGTGCAGTCTGCTGTGTTGAAGTGTGGAATGCAAGAGCCTGTTCAAACTCGGCAACTGGTTTCTTGTAACCTGGTCATTGTCACAGAAGGAATCCTCCAGTCAAATGAGACAGAATGGAAGGTATTACCCATAATGCATCCCTCAGGACCGGGACCATGTGGGTGGCTGAGGGAACCTGTCCTGCCTACCTGCCATAACCACACCACAGAAGGACTAGCTATCAAATTATTTCCATGTTGTAGTGAGAGTTGAGTCATAAGGCAACCCCCCACGCTGTTTGTTTGTAAAGTTCACTGAACCCACTGCTGATAGTGGAGATAGTGCTGATATTGTTCTCTAATGTTTTGGATCACGGAGAAGCCGGTCCTCTGCCAAATTCATGTATTAGACTATGGGTCCAATTGACTCCTAGGTAGTGCTGTAAGAAGCAATCGCACTTGCTCCAAAAGCCCCACTGGCACTTCCACCCCATATGACCTAGGAAATTAGTGGAAGTCAATGGGGAATGAATGCGGGTCTAGGGAGAATGGAGGGGGGCCAATGGTGTTTCAATGGGAGTCAATGGGGAACACATAGAAGCCAATGGGGAAATTAAGGTAAAGGGGAAATTAAGGTAAATGGGTAATGAATGGGGAGTCTATAGGGAATGAATGGGAGTTAATGGGTAATGAATGGGGAGTCTATAGGGAATGAATTGGAGTTAATGGGGAATGAATGGGAGTTAATGGGTAATGAATGGGGAGTCTATAGGGAATGAATGGGAGTTAATGGGTAATGAATGGGGAGTCTATAGGGAATGAATGGGAGTTAATGGGTAATGAATGGGGAGTCTATAGGGAATGAATGGGAGTTAATGGGTAATGAATGGGAATTAATGGGGTAGGAATGACAATGAATATGAATTAATGGGTGCCATGGAAGGTGCACTACCTTTTTTGCTTGTGGATATATTTTAATATTGTATTTATTATGTTTTCCTTTTAATTTTGCTCTGCCTAAAGCCGAAAAATATTTTTTGAAAATGTTTTAGTCTTTGAAAACATTTTTAAAAAGTTTCTGTTCATGATTTCTGGAAATCACTACTTAAAGAGCCCACTAAACTATTCCATTAATCTAAATTGTTACACATTACCCAAACAATGTACATGTCAGTTACACGTGTAGTATTAACTCATCAGGACTCAATTCTCCACAGCATGGAAATGTTTCATTGGCTGTCCTTCTGTGGTCTGGTCAGTTGCCTACATATCAAATCTACAGGTACATTGCAGAGAACAAGTATTTGATACACTGCTGATTTTGCAGGTTTTCCTACTTACAAAGCATGTAGAGGTCTATACTTTTTACCATAGGTACACCTGAAATAAAATGCAAATTCATTATAAAAAAAAATCATACAATGTGATTTTCTGGATTTTTGTTTTAAATTCCATCTCTCACAGTTGAAGTGTACCTATGATAAAATGACTGACCTCTACATGCTTTGTAAGTAGGAGAACCTGCAAAATCAGCAGTGTATCAAATACTTGTTCTCCCCACTCTATGTAATATCACTGTGGATATAAAAATAGTTGAATTACATTGGAGGCATGGTGGGGGTTCTTGTAACTGTCATTTTATCAGGTAACAGTATGGCGGAGAACACATTCTTTTCATCCTGGCACAATGCTCCTGACAATTAGCTTACCCTGTCCCCCAATTTCCCCCCATTTTAGCATACAATCAAATAGCTAGCATTTTTTGTATACTGAACTTATCGTTAGAACATAATTTGAGAGTATTGACCGGTTGGTTCTAACAGATGGTTCCTGAGCTTTGTAACTGAGCAAAACGAGACCCACTAAAAGTGCAATATTAAATAATGCATTGATGAATGTGATAAGTACACAGGACCGGCTTCTCTGTGATCCGAAACACTAGAGAACAATGCTACATTTCCACTATCAGCAGTGGGTTCAGTGAACTTTACAAACAAACACTGTGGGAGTTGTGGAGGATGACTCAACTCTCCCTCACAGCAGGGAGGCAGGAGGGATTCCCTCAACGGCTCACGCCGTCGCCGTGAGCGGGTGAGTCCTGAGAGTCACGCTGCCGTAGCATCTCGGTTGGACATCCTTCGTGTCTCATTTGACTGGCGGATTCCCTGTGTGGGTGTATGAGGGGGACAGCAGCGCCGGCATGCCCAGAACGCTATCTTCCCATCTGATCTGCATGTGTGATGCAAAGTTTCTCATTGTTTATTGAATGGCTGCAGTATGGAATGCATGCCGCTTGCTCAGTAACACATTATATAATAATAATAATAATAAAGACGATATAATATCCCACTATATTGTTTCTGTGTACAGAGTTGAAACCTGGTCAACACCGACAGCCTCGCTATGTGACCAAAGACACCAAATGTTTGCAATCTCAACTCATCTCTTGTTTTAAATAATTTACCCATGTTTTTTCTCTAAACGTTTGTGTACACAAGGGCAGTTTTTCTGACACATCGCTGTGCACGAGTACCTGTTTTGCTGTGTGCATGAAACCCTTTTTCAGTTTTCACTATCACTTATTGATTTTATTGAGGTGCAACGGTTTTTCTAGCCCCATGCGAAACAACGTATGACGTTGGCGGGGTTTGGATAACTCTGATTGGGCGGGCAGATGTCCTCCCCCCTCGGGGGCTGGAGTTGAGGCGTACCACCAACATCGTGCGTCTGTGTGTTGCGCCAAGAAAGGTCAGAAGTTTCCATTTCACAGTAACAGTATGGAGTTATTGTTAATGCTTTCAGAAGCTCTACTCGCCGTGAACTTGGCATTCCCAATTGGTTCCGTGTGTGTACTGCAGTCCAGTGTGTCTGAAAAGTGTCACTGGAACCATTGTCTGCAGCCCATATGGAAAGCGAGGATTAGGAGATCCCACACGTCACGGTCTGTAAACAAACAAGAAGAGAAAGACATGAGCAGTCGAGGAAAATGGATTGGCCCAAAACTTTCCTACACACTGGCTCATCTGTTTTCCTGAGCACACTGGGTCATGCAGGGTCCATTTCACCTTTACATGGAAGCCCCCAATATTAGCAGAAATAAGTATAGTTTTGCACAAGAAAACATGTAAGGTATAAATAGCCCTAGTGTGCTGTAGATAGCCCGGCCCATTGGTCATTTGCCAGATTAGCCTTTTGAGCAGTCCGCTGCTGGACAAAGAAGACTGACAGGAGCAGGAACCAGGAAACAACACTGCTTTTGTGTTTGTATGACAGATCAATACATTATTTCATTATACAGTTGTAGCATTGTCATAGGTTAGAAAGGTAAAGAAATGGGTCTAGTTAAATAAATCCCAAACATGGCATTATTGTAACTTATTAAAAGAGCACATCCACATGTTCTTTGATGACTTTGGCCGACATAATAAGTCAGCAACAGAGACAAGTGAATTGAGAAACAGCGTTCAACCACTTTCTGCACCGTACTATTGAAGACCAAACATAAAGTCGATAAACACATTAATATTTCATCTATAACCTTTGGCACAGTTGCAGCCAATCTCCAGAACTTGATTCACCCCTAAAGGTTATACCTGGTTTAAGAGATGACATTCACCTGTGCACCAAACTAAGCTTGACTGCTATGAAAAACTCATCAAACCCTCAGATCCCTTATGGTTACGGACTGATCCTGAGTTGTATATGAAAACTACTACCATAGTAAAATACATCCAACTCCATTTGAAATAACTTAATTGACTGTCTTATAAATAAAAACAAATAAATAAATTCACAATCAGGATTCAATAGCATTTTTCAAATAAATACTGTACATGATTTACCTCCAGTATAAATAATAAAGTGGCCACATTAGACAGAATTATGCAAATATGTTGCGGTCATTGAAAGAGCTGATCAGATAGCTGATTTGTGGAGGCGGTTCTGTATGACGTATCGTCCATCCCCTATTTATAAGTGATTTGAAAGCACAGCCAGGTATGAATCTGCAGGAGAACAAACTTAGCTGAACTCAAAGTCAATAGAAGCAGCAGCGCTGACTTATCTGAACCGAATCCTTTTCATCGCTGTGGAAGGACTGAGAAGACACTGCTTCGGGTCTCAACATGAAGTTTATCATGGTTTTTCCTGTGAGTACCCTAGGCAATTAGGATTTGGTGTGTGGGTTTTGATTAATGGGTATTTTGCCATAGTCCAATAACCGTGCAATAATACATTCCGCTTCTGGGGATGTGTGTGGGATTTGCTTGAGACTCTCGGTTAGACGGACCAGATCGTTGGTGTCGATAGATGCCCATCCTATCCATTTGCTAAACGACCTTGTAGCTGGTCCAATTTGCGATCTGACGGAGATGCCTGTTTGGTGACTGTAGGGGTTTCTGCTGGCTTTCCTGCTGAGCTCGGCTCAGAGCCACCGCTGCTGTCCCAGTCCAGGGTGCCGAGCGATGGCCAACGATACCAAACTGATGACGATGCACCTGATTCCACGACCCATGAAGACGAACAAAACCCCGCTGGCTCAGTGGAACCTCACGTGAGTAGCCCTCAGACCACGGTCCAATCACACGAGGCCTGAACACGGTTGTTGTAAAACCTGCAGACCTCTTGTTGCTGTGGTGCCCAAATACGAGTGTCACGCTAGATGTTCTCTTGAGAGATCTAAGATCTTCTCTGACTAGATGTTGATGCAATGAGGCATGGCTGTAGGTGCTCACTGCGAGGGGAGACAAACGGGGAAAACATTTGGCGGGAGGGTTAGAGGTCCTTTGAACAGGTCTTGTTAAATGGTACCAGGAAGAGCATCAGAACTAGATATTCTGTAGTGACTAACCTGTAGAATTATAGAATGTGCAATTAAGACCAACCATGACTGGGTTCTGCACTGGAAGATATACACCTGTCCGGAATTCCTGGGCAGTCGCATCTGGAACGCAGGAAGTTGTTTCCCTAATATTTGATCATTTCTATTTCAGATCTAACAATGATTCCAACAGACAACCCCAGATGATCCAAAGTGCTGTCTGCCTGGGTTGTAATGGGATTAAGAATATCAAAGGGCTGAAAGCAACGCCGATTGAGTACAGCATCCACGTGTTTTACAAAAAACAATGTCATGGACAACAGGTCATTTGCCGTTGCCTTGAAACAGTTAATGTTGGCTGTAACTGTGTGCAAGAGTAGCCCTCTGACCTCTACGTTCTGCTACCTGACCTCCTACTGGCCTCCTGCTGGAGGATAACAGAGGGCTACTCCCTGTATAATGTGCAGCTCTCTGGGTTAGTAACCTGCGCTGTCGCTGAACTAATTCTAGAGATATTCTCAACTTCCTTTCTTAGGATTATTTTTACTGCCATATTCAGATATCTGCTTGTTGTGTATTTAAGAATATACTTGCATATATCTTCAGTGGTTGAATATCTTAATATGGAAAATGTTTACGTTTACATACGGTTTTCTGCTTTTAAAAAAAGACTATGGACCTAAAACCCATTTTTATCCAATCTGTATCAGAAGTTGATTTTGGACAGGTTAATTTTCTAACCTTGTCTAAAGATAGTTGCAGTGGCTAGGCTGTTTGGAAATGATGATTACATTATGAATATTAAATGGACTTTTCTCAATATCAAATGTCTCTCCTCTCTTCACATACTCTTTCTTCACCTAATTTCTCTTCATTTTCTCTCTCTTTACCTCCTTTCTCAGAATCAGAATCCGCTTTATTCACCAGGTGTGTGTACACATGAGGAGTTTGACTCTGGATTATACAGACTCACGATGTGCTTACTCATAAAAACTTAAACAAATAATAAATGTATTGGAGCAGAGTGCAATGAATTAATAAGGTTTTTTTGTGCAGGTGTAACGTACATGAGGTAGGTGGATAGGATAAATACAGTAGATATCATATTTGCCTCCTTATCTAAACTGCTCAAGATAAGGCGTATTAGATATTAGGAGGCCTCACTAAGGTCCAGTGGCCTCATTTATAAACACTGTGTTCAGGGACGCCAATAGGAATCCCAGGGCCCGGGACAAAACAGAACGTTTAGGACCCAAACCACGGGCCAAACATGTTTATAAATAGCAATGATGTTACTTTCCATAAAACAGGTCATAAACGTTTATTTTTTAATGTTTTATCTAGGTAGTGCTAAATACCAAGATTGACTAACTAATAAATAATTATATTTAAGCCAACCAAATGGGCCCCCCGAGGCCTGTGCCCGTGACGTTACTGGTTGTCCCTCCCTGTCGGCGTCACTGACTGTGTTTTTAAATGAGGTGTAAACAAACATATCTGCGTCTCTCTGTGTTTGTACACAAACATATCTGCGACTCTGATGGGAGAAGGATGAAACGAATCCTTCCTGAATATGTGGTCAGGTGATTCGGGAATCATATTCGATTGGATCAATAATCATTCAACAGTTCGTTCTTGTCATTACATTTATTCTAATTAATTAGAAAGCGAACATTGGGACAAATTACGTTCAAACTGATGATGCTGCCTGAACCGAGCAGATAAGAATATAGTCATTTATGTCATCACATGTTCGTTGCGCATAACTGTCAATGTGATAATGGCCCTTTCATTTTGAATATCAATCTGTGCAATCGTAACCCTCTCAGGCGTACAATCAGTGCACGCCTAAGAGTGTTACGAAATTGGGCAGCTTTTATACAATAAAATGGGTGGGTAAAAAGGGCATGCAATTGCAATGCGTAATAACACACAATGTCTGGGATGTTGGGATATTTGGTGAATGGAAGAATCCTGAGAGATCGAATAATTCCACCAAGTGATTGAGCTCCGGTGTCCCTTTTCCCCGCCTGTGGCACAGACACGTTGTCTGTGTTTTGCGACGGGCTTTTTGGCCTGCGCTTTAATGTCAGACCACTTGTTTTTAATTTCTGTGATGGTCCTTCTGAGGCTGCCGCATTTACAGCGTTCGACACATGCTGCCACTCTAACGCCTTTTTGGCATTTCTAATACACACTGTGTCCACCATACAATAAAGTTTTTCTTTCTTCAACCACTCCTACAAGAACTTCACACTGGTTTGGGATTTGCCGTTACTGCAGTCATGGAGTCAGTATCAATGAGTATTAATTCAGGGCGTTAAGTGAGTGGGACAAGACGCTCGCGGAACATTTTTTAAGGGGGCTGAAAAAGCGGCAAGGGGAATTGCAAGCATAACATTAGGGTCAAGTTTACAATTCAATTATCACATTATATTTTAACAAGAATTTGGCCAATATACCACAACTTCCCCTTATTGCTATTAAAGACTGGTTACCAACGCAATTAGAGCAGTAAAATGTATAAGATTTATATATCGTGTGACTTAAGTCCTGAATGCTTAATTGCTGAAAGTCATGGTGTATTGCCGTATACAACATGTATGACATCAGTTACTGCTTTATAAGAACTTACAAAGCCATATCGTTCATCAAAAGAGCCTAAATACTTATGTGAAAATCCCTTCAATGTAACATCGGCTGTAACTCAACTGATGCCTTCAGCGGCCACAATGTACTGATCATTGATTATGACCCGGTGTAAGAACTTTGCTTTGGTCAAACAAGCGCAGCGCTCCCATCGTAGGCCGAAATCCCGGGGCGGATTTCCCCCAATATATCACTGTAAGTTTTACTATGTAATCTCAATAATACGAATGACACAATGAAAGCATCCATCTTTCAAAATTTTCAAAATGATTTGGTACAGTGCGTGCGTAGGTGTGAATCTGATGAAGTCTTTACGTCAAACACTCAATACACTAAAACATATGATGGTCACCAGCCTTAATTTTCCCAATATTGAATTACAGGTCACACTTTATGTTAGCTGGTGGTTAGCTAACGTTTGCTAGCTAGCTACAGTAAAATGTTTGCAGTTGTTTGAATTCGAATCAATGAGAGCAGTTTACAGTGTAATGTAGTGTTTCTTAGCTGGCACGGTGATCGTGTTCGTGTCTACTAAATGTACGTAGCTATTGTGAGATTAACCCAGTAAGTTTGTTTTATGTTGGTTGGGTTCACACAACAGCTGAATTTGCGGAGCTACAGTAGTGTTCAAAACCGACGGCGCAAACTAAAACAGTATTACAGCACCACACTTGGTGTCCTCGCTATTTGCACATAAGAAAATGTAATGTAATTGTCCCCTCCAAAGTTGATATCAGATTTTCGCACCTGGCTGCCATAGAAAGCAAGTGCCTTAAACACAGTAATGTGAAAAAGTAACAAAACCCCTGTGAAGTTATTTGTGCTCTCATATTTAAACACTTGGATATTTGGACACATGGATATTTTCTGCTAAATTCCTAACACATTAATTGCTAAAGGTAAGACATTTCAGGTATCACACCAAACCAATTTTTACTTTGAAACCATATACAGTGGGGCAAAACAGTATTTAGTCAGCCACCAATTGTGCAATTTCTCCCACTTAAAAAGATGGCCTGTAATTTTCATCATAGGCACACTTCAACTATGAGAGACAAAATGAGAAATGAAATCCAGAAAATCACATTGTAGGATTTTTTATGAATTTATAGGTAAATTATGGTGGAAAATAAGTATTTGGTCAATAACAAAAGTTCATCTCAATACTTTGTTATATACCCTTTGTTGGCAATGACAGTTCAAATGTTTTCTGTAAGTCTTCACAAGGTTTTCACACACTGTTGCTGGTATTTTGGCCCATTCCTCTATGCAGATCTCTAGAGCAGTGATGTTTTGGGGCTGTCGCTGGGCAACACGGACTTTCAACACCCTCCAAAGATTTTCTATGGGGTTGAGATCTGGTGACTGGCTAGGCCTCTCCAGGAACTTGAAATCCACAACTTCGTTGCCCGGGCTGTGTGTTTGGGATCATTGTCATGCTGAAAGACCCAGCCACATTTCATCTTCAATGCCCTTGCTGATGGAAGGAGGTTTTCACTCAAAATCTCACAAAAAATTGCCCCATTCATTCTTTCCTTTACACGGATCAGCCGTCCTGGTCCCTTTGCAGAAAAACATCCCCAAAGCATGATGTTTCCACCCCCATGCTTCACAGTAGGTATGGTGTTCTTTGGATGCAACTCAGCATTCTTTCTCCTCCAAACACGACGAGTTGAGTTTTTACCAAAAAGTTATATTTTAGTTTCATCTGACCATATGACATTCTCCCAATCCTCTTCTGGATCATCCAAATGCTCTCTAGCAAACCTCAGACGGGCCTGGACATGTACTGGCTTAAGCAGGGGGACACGTCTGGCGGCGTAGTGTGTTACTGATGGTAGCCTTTGTTATTTTGGTCCCAGCTCTCTGCAGGTCATTCACAAGGTCCCCCTGTGTGGTTCTGGGATTTTTGCATACCGTTCTTGTGATCCTTTTGACCCCACGGGGTGAGATCTTGCGTGCAGCCCCGATCGAGGGAGATTATCAGTGGTCTTGTGTGTCTTCCATTTTCTTATAATTGCTCCAACAGTTGATATCTTCACACCAAGCTGCTTACCTATTGCAGATTCAGTCTTCCCAGCCTGGTGCAGGTCTACAATTTTGTTTCTGGTGTCCTTTGAGAGCTCTTTGGTCTTGGCCATAGTGGAGTTTGGAGTGGGACTGTTTGAGGTTGTGGACAGGTGTCTTTTATACTGATAACAAGTCCAACAGCTGTCATTAATACAGGTAACGAGTGAAGGACAGAGGAGCCTCTTAAAGAAGAAGTTACAGTTCTGTGAGAGCCAGAAATCTTGCTTGTTTGTAGGTGACCAAATACTTATTTTACAGAGGAATTTATCAATAAATTCATTAAAAATCCTACAATGTGATTTTCTGGATTTATTTTTCTCATATTGTCTCTCATAGTTGAAGTGTGCCTATGATGAAAATTACAGGCCTCTCATCTGTTTAAGTGGGAGAACTTGCACAATTGGTGGCTGACAGAATACATTTTTGCCCCACTGTATGCAATTAAGAGATACAGAAATGTAATTGGATAGTGCAAAGGAAGCACTCTCCTAGCTTCAATACTGTTGCTGGTTTTGGCCCATTTGGCTGAATTCATTTCATGTAGTAGTTTCTTGTGCCAGTCATTTTCTTCCATTGGTGCAGAGGATTTTTGCTCACTATTGTAAACGCTACTGCTTCAAAATGTGTCACGTTCAAGAGCTTTCTTGCATGCACGCCTCTTCAACTCACCCAACATCATTTTGATAGGATTAACATCTGGGGTTTGACTTGGCCATTCCATAACCCTCCACCTCTTCTTATTGAGCCTTTCATTTGTAGCTTTCCTTGTGTGTTTTTCTGGTAATTTCCCCCAAATTCCCTGGTTCTGCATTTAATCTATTCCGAAGACTCTCAGAATCACTGCTACTCTTTTTCTTTTTAAATGTAGAATTTCTGGAAAGTTAGAAGAATTTTGCAACCCAAGACATTTCGCAAATTATCAAATTATCAGTCAAATTATCGGACTCATATGACCGATTCATGGAAATGACCCAGGTTTGAGAATGGCATTTTCACACACCCATAAAAAGTACATAACAATGTGTAACATTGAATATTTATTTAGGAAGAAAAGTGATTTCTAGACTGATCACTCTGCAGTTGATCTGGGCCGTAGCGTCTCTGTCTAAACCAGAGTTCAGTGTCTGGGTTTATGTGGGCCAAGGGAAGCCTCGTGGGCTGCCGCTTCAGTCAAAGACAAGTCAAAGACAGCCATTTTGTCAGGACAATGTATGTGTTTTTAAGTGACAGGACTGAACTAGCCCACTTTGAGACAGTTACAGTTGAATACACAGCATTTGTGGACAGTCTTTTGTGATTGTCGTCACGCGTTCGCAGCACACGAGCAAGACATCATTCATTCATTCATTCATTCACGCGCAAAAAGCTTCAGAGACATGTTGTCATACTCCTCAGGCACTTTGTTCATTCTGGGCCTTATTTAGACTGGTGTAAAATGTCATTACGCAAAGACTAATAATGTTATAAAGACTTGAGTCTGTTTTGAGTGTCCTTAACTCAAGTCTGAATATTTCAGTTTGTACTGTTATTGCATTGTTGCCCACAAGATGGCGCTAGGTGCTAACAGGATCCATTGGCATTCACAGTGCGGCAGTGGCCTTCTGTTTCCCCATGTTTTCCCTTTACATCAGGTACGACATGGATGTAGTTACATAAATTGAACCACCTCAGATAGTCGGGCAGATACAATGTGTAACAAACCAGCAATGTCATGTCAAAAATATCAACCATACTGTTAAAACAAAAATGTAGGATTTTTTTCGCCTTAAGAGTTTTAAGGATTATGACACAAAGACAAAACTGTACCAAGGCCTAAATTCTGATTCAAAACACAAAAAGGCCTGAATTCTGATTTACAACACAAAAAAGCATGAATTGTGATTCAAAACACAAGGAGCCAAATGTAACAGTGGAAAAACATTAGATGTAATTATTGCCCCCCTCTGTCTTACAGTCTGGTCAGTCCGAAGCCTTATAGCATCACACTGTTCTCACCGGTCCTATAACAATGAACACAGTTATGAACACACAACTGCTATGACACTGTGACAGGCTGAACAACAACAAGTTGAAAAAGCACATTTAAATGGAAAACCAAAATATATGTTGATAAATAAACAGTTCTGTACATCCCCTTCGTGGCTTTGTACAGTGTCGGAGAGGGCTATCACAAAGGTGAACTTTAACAAACTTGTGTAGGACAAATGCACATTTAAATCTAACACACACACACACACACACACGCCCGCACATATACGCACACACACACGCGCGCGCACACACACACACGCGCGCACATACACACACGCACACACACACGGGACCCAAATGACACCATACTCCCTTCACAGTGTACCAGTTTAGGCCGACACAACACTAACTAAGCTATGCAGTGGCACGTTCAGATACACGTAACGACGGGCAAACACTACAAACACTGGACTGGAACAGGGAGAGGTCGGATGACTGGAGAGAAGCACCGTAAAATGTGCTCGCATCAACACACATACAATCTCTAATGTAGAGTGTGATTAGGCCATACATGTGTGCGTGCTGTTCCTTGGGGTACAGGTTGTGGAGGGTCTGGACATCATCCTTTCCATGGCTATATACATACAGTATCAGTGGAACTGGAGCGTCACGGCTCAGTCCCAAACGCCACCCGATTCCCCTGATAGTGCCTTGGGGAAGTGCACCATAAATGGAATCGGGCGGCGTTTGGGACACACTCCCTCACTGATGGGTGCTTGGGTATAATGACGGAGTAGAGGGCCAGGCTAAAGCCTGGACCCTGAGCTACAGTACAAGGCAGTGCAAAATATTTAAATGGTTTTGGTTGGTTATAATATAAATATCCCTTATGTTGCGATTAAATAGAATAAATATTAAAAAAATATATTTAAAATGTTAGATAAATAAACGTCATGACATTTCTTTTGGTGATGTGATCACTGTCTCAGTAAGATACTGGCAGGAAAGTGTCACAGGAGATCCATCCCTGTTGCAATATGAAAGCCTGATTCACACAATTAAACAAAACAGGTCCCTAAAAGGACCAGGTCAGAAGAAATAATCTGAGCCATGTGGAATGGACATTCTGGTTCAGGCCTATAATGTGAACAAGGCCTTAACAGGATTCCCAGGAGGAAATGAGACTTCACATTTAACCCCAAAAGAGCAGCTTAACTTTAGCACACCCTAGTGGCCCATGGATGGGTGACAACTGACAGGTTTAGGATGTTTAGAAATTACATAAGGATTCCACTATAAGTAAAGCAAGACTGAAGAACTTTGATGGGAAAAAACACAGAGTTGATTAAAAAGCATATAACACAGTTCCTAAAGTGAGCAAGGGCTGGTTAGGAGCAGAGGTGTGGTCTTATTCCTGCTGATGTGGGGGTGTGGTCTTAGTCCTGCTGATGTGGGGGTGTGGTCTTAGTCCTGCTGATGTGGGGGTGTGGTCTTATTCCTGCTGATGTGGGGGTGTGGTCTTAGTCCTGCTGATGTGGGGGTGTGGTCTTAGTCCTGCTGATGTGGGGGTGTGGTCTTAGTTCTTCTGCACCAGACGACGATAGTGTGGCATGATGGCACTCTCCGGCATGTACAGAGCCATCTCCAGGGCGACCAGGATGGTGAACTCAAACGGGATCAATTCCCGTCGACTGATACGGAAACGCTCCTCCAATTTCTGTGGGTGAAGACAACAGAGAAGAGGAACACAAGGCGTTAGATCAGACAGAATTCAGTATACCGGACCAATTTAATTATAAATAATCAAATATCAATTACTTTAACATAAGATATAAATATATGTATATAAACCATGAGACGTGACCCATTTCAGACCATCTGGAATTACAAAACCATTCATATAAAAAACAAAGTGAATGTGAAGGATGAGTACATCTATGATTAGGGTGACATCCTGCTTCTTGAGGTCGCTGCTTATCTTAGCAGCGAGGAGCACGCAGGCTGCCGACACCAACTTCCTGTTGTGCTTGTTGAGTCGCCCTTGAAGGACCAGCTTCTCGAAGTAAACAAACGCCATCGCCACGGTCACCGCCTGCAGGTCACACTCATCACTCACCAAACGCATCTCCCTCTTCAGACTGGAGGGGAGGGAGAGGGAAGAGAGGGAGGGGGAGGAAAAGAGGGAAGAAGAGGAAGACAGGTGTCAGGATAAGCAGTGAGACTGGATGTGTGTGTTATTATACACAGTCGCACAGACAAACTCACACACAGAAGTGGCGTACCTCCTGATCTTGCTGAGTGTCAGCTTGACGTGTGGAAACTTCTCTTTAAATGTCTCGTTCATGTCCTTCTTCAGATCCGACGGCTTCACGTACTCAATCACCGTTGTCTAGAGGGAGGGAAAATATTGATCGACTTCGGATTTGACACAAGAACCAGCCGGTCCCTAAATGACATTTAAACAGTGGTATCAGTACCCCTGAAGGTGCCCTGTAAGCCAAAAACATTGTTGGATGGACGTCCCTAGAAAGTAAGATGCTGTCAGTGTTTCTTTCTGCTGTGTGTATTCTGGTAAAATAAACCGTGACAAAGCGTCATTTCGTCAGTGTACTCATTCAGACAGACTGGTGTCACTTTTTAAAATGATAAAATCTAGATAATAGCACACACAAACACCGTGTAAATATGTAACATGTCACGTGGTTTTGGATATTATTGTCTATTTTTTAGCACTTTTTTTCCAGTCGCTGTGTCACTGTTCTAGAGAAAATCAGGCCACAGACAGACGTAGAACATCTAGAACATTGCTGACAGGCCAAAGACAGAGGAACGCACAACTCGTCAGCCATTTTAATGGACCGACTACTACAGCTGTGATCTGGCGACTTCGCCTGGTCCAGCCAATCCCGGTTTCAGTTTACTGCCTGTGTCCTGTGGCATCTCGAGACCTCGACCCGGTAGAAATGATTGACAGGGAACAGGATGGATGTACGCTGTTCAGTCTGCAGCTGGGGGCAACCAGGTGCCTCGTATGTATGTCTGGTTCCCTGCACTGAAGAAATTTCTCATTGGCAAAATGAAATACATGGAGGTTCCTGCACTCTGAGTGTATTATACGAATATTTAGACGGAGAACAGAAAGTGTCAATTCAATTCCAGTAATTTTAAAAAGTTCACTTTAATTCATAATTCAATTAAACTTTTATAGTAAATATGCACTGAACAGGATAGAACGTGCAAATGGAATTTCACGGCACTTCCTGGATTGACAGGAATGGGAAGGGAAGAGTCTCTAAGCCTGAAGGCTAGATACAGCTGGTTGGTCCCTGAGCCAGTTTGAGAAGTGTGAAAGTTACTGCTTCTCAGGGACAAAGCTCTCTGCCGTCATGGTGACGTCACTCTCTCAATCTGGTACAGGACACAGTTGGGTGTGTGTGTGTGTGTGTGTGTGTGTGTGTGTGTGTATACGGGCAATCTTTTTAATTCAGCACAGTAAATGGATAAGCCTAAATCCTGACCCCATGCCTGTGGGATAATGACTTCCTGTGTGAGAGTGTGTGTGTCTGAGCGAGTGTGTGTGTGTGTGTCTGAGCGCGCGTGTGTGTGTGTGTACATATCAAAGTCATGAAAAAATCATGTGGACAGGGAGGTAGAGTTGGATATGAAAATGTGTCTTGGGTTGATAAGATGGGAGTGTTTTCCTGGCTACACAAACTCCTCGATCCGTTTAAACATGGTTTCAAAAACAACCAAGTCTGATTGGTCCCAGAAAAAAGAACATGTGTCAATTATCCTCTGATTAGTGTTGACTTGTAATCACTAATGATTTGGATTTGTACAACACCCTTCATTTTGATATCACCTAAATGAATATGATGGAAGGAACGCAGTCGTCAGGCAGGGAGAGTAAAATGACAATGTAGTCGTCAGGCAGGGAGAGTAAAACGACAATGTATTCGTCAGGCAGGGAGAGGAAAACGACAATGTAGTCGTCAGGCAGGGAGGAGAAAACGACAATGTAGTCACCAGGCAGGGAGAGGAAAACGACAATGTATTCGTCAGGCAGGGAGAGGAAAACGACAATGTAGTCGTCAGGCAGGGAGAGTAAAACGACAACGTAGTCATCAGGCAGGGAGAGTAAAATGACAACGTAGTCATCAGGCAGGGAGAGGAAAACGACAACGTAGTCGTCAGGCAGGGAGAGGAAAACGACAACGTAGTCGTCAGGCAGGGAGAGGAAAACGACAACGTAGTCGTCAGGCAGGGAGAGGAAAACGACAACGTAGTCGTCAGGCAGGGAGAGGAAAACGACAACGTAGTCGTCAGGCAGGGAGAGTAAAACGACAAATAATGCAGCTAAACTCTCAATCTTTCTCACCCTCTGTCTCCCTCTCTCTCAGTCCCTCTCTCTCTCTCCCTCCCTCTCACTCCTGGTTCTACAAGCGCAGTCCAACAGATTTCCGTGTGGTCTGTAAGAGCCCCCGCCCCAACACAGGGCCCTCTCCCCATCTCAGCAACGATTGGATCTCTGTGTGATTGGTGTGTCAGCTGTCATCCAGGATAATAACGTTTAGTCCCAACAAGCTGCTTAATCTCCACGTTATTCAACAACTGGGCTGGGAGGCTTGGGATTATTCAGTGATTAGTACAAAATACAGCAAATTGCCACTCAATCAACTGGAGCCACGTCAGTTGTTCTCTTTTGCTGACCTGAATGAGGTTAAGTGAGTGCTGTACCCAGACACTCTTATTAGGGTCGGTGGAAGGTCATGGGTCATGAGGGAGGGGGGTGTCCTACAGGGCGGGTTCTGTCTTACCATATATGAGGCAAAGATCAGCACTCTCTTGTGTTTCCCACAGGGCCACTGGGGGTCACTCAGAAGGTTGGGGTCATAGTCGGAGGTATCATCCAGACCTGGAGAGTACACACACATTAACACACACACATTAACACACACACATTACCACACACACACATTTCCACACACACACATTAACACACACACATTAACACACAAACATCCATGTACACACACACAAATTAACACACAAACATCCATGTACACACACACAGATTAACACACACACACACACACACACACACACACACATTAACACACACACATTAACACACAAACATCCATGTACACACACACAAATTAACACATAAACATCCATGTACACGCACACAAATATCCATGTACACACACACAAATTAACACACAAACATCCATGTACACACACACACAAATTAACACACAAACATCCATGCACACTGTAATGGAAATTCCATCGATAGAAATTGCCACGACAACACACACACACATTCACACACAAACATCCATGCACACACACACATTCACACACAAACATCCATGCACACACACACATTCACACACAAACATCCATGCACACACACATTAACACACAAACATCCATGCACACACACATTAACACACAAACATCCATGCACACACACATTAACACACAAACATCCATGTACACACACACACATTAACACACAAACATCCATGCACACACACACTCATTAACACACAAACAAACAAACTAATATAGGCATAAAACCAGATGCACATTGATTAAATGTAGTTCTGTCCTAAAACCTAATGCATGGCATTACGGAATAATCCCATTATAATCAAAGACAAGGATACATACAACTAAACATTCATACAGGACTGGAAACAGTACAGGACAGTACAGTACAGTTCTGTATAGTACAGTACAATTTAGTACAGGAGAGTACAGTACAGTTCTGTATAGTACAGATCCGTTAATTACAGTAGAGTTCAGTTCTGTACAGTAGAGTTCAGTTCTGTGCAGTAGAGTACAGTTCTGTACAGTAGAGTTCAGTTCTGTACAGTTCAGTAGAGTATAGTACAGTTCAGTCCACTTTAATACAGTTCAGTCCAGTTTGTTTATACCAGGTGGAGCCCACAGTACATCAATAGCTGCCAGTGTTTCCTCGTATTCATTTAATAGCAATAGGAGCCAATGCTGAATGGTAACCATCAGTCCGAGACAAAGTGATGAATCATTACTGTCATTGTCTGTGTATTCAAGATCAAACTGACAGTTACTATGTGTCACAAATAGAGCGAGCGGGTAGACGAATGACCCCTTTGGGCTCTCGGTTACCTCCTCACAGACTTCCCCCGGAGATCAAGGGTGCATAGTACACTAGTTGAAGGCAACAAGACATGACCAGGCAGCTCCTCAAAGTCAGGTTGTCCAAGAGACCTTCCAAGTTACTGGCCTGCTTTCTAAAACCTTTCATTTAGATGAAATGGAGAAGTTTAGTTAAGTATTGTCGAAGGACGAGGAAGCCAGACAATCGGAGAGATGTGATACGAAACAGGGAAACACTAGTTCTGCTGTGGTACTTCCTGGTCCTGGAGACTACAGAACACCTTAAAAGGAAGTGGAATCTAGTGGCTTTAAAGCCAGAGTTGAGCCCGGATGACATGTTGTTTCTTTGGGTAGGGTCAGAGGGGTTAGGGGTCAGAGCCAGGTCTTACCCAGGTCCAGTCCCACGTTGCTGTTCAGCCTGGACGGGGTGTAGTTTCTGGGAATAGAACTGTTCCGGTTCACCTGGGTCGGTTGCACCTGGAGGGTGTTTTCTGACGGGGTCTTCTGCCGGACCAGGGCGTTGGTTGGGTACAGAAACTGGGCGTATGACACCGTCTAAAGAGAAAGACAATCCATGAGAAGCATATTATCTGTGCTTTGCTATTGGTACAGGGAGGCCAAGCAGGGTTGGATCAGGTCAGAGTCTGTGTCTGTTGTTGTTAAAGGAAGGGACAGCTGGCTAAGGACCTCTGCAGAGAAAACATCAGGAAACATAAAACATCTCTATGGATATAAAAAACAACCAACCAACCACTCAACCAAGCAACGTCGATGCGCAGCGAGTCAGTGCCCTTGGGAAACAGAGATCCAGTCCCAACAAGTCATGAACAATGAGCTGAATCCATCAACAGACTCGCTACCTTGACTCTGGGAAATGTACCAATCTCACTCAAATCGATGTCTGAAACATGTTTCTTTTTATTGAGCGAATGATTATAGGACAATAATGTGGATGAAATCCATTATGAATGTTAACATGACAAGTAAGTACAAATAGGTTAAGGTCAGGACAAAGGTTTGAGATAACTTGAAAGCTAAAATTTACACAAACACAACACATTTTCCAGCCAGGCCTGCCCTGAGAACATGGTTTCATTCTGCCCACGAGCAGATCCAGAGGATCTATGACGGCCGATCTATCACAGGGATCTTCTCCACCGAACAATAACCTCAGGCAGGTGAAAGACAGCTACAATGGGAGTGTGGGACATAGACAGAACAGCCAATCACTCAACCGACCAGCCAGTCAATCACCTAACCAACCAACCAACCAACCAATCAACTAACCACTCAACCAACCAACCAACCAACCAATCAACCAACCAACCAACTAACCACTCAACCAACCAACCAACCAATCAGCTAACCAACCAACCAAGCCCTAAATCACCTAACCAACCACTCAACCACCTCACCAACCGACCAACCACTTAATCAACAAACCAAACAACCAAACAACCAACCAACCACTCAACGAACCAATCAACTAACCAACCAACCACTCAACCAAGCAATCAACTAACTAACCAACCAACCAATCCACCACTCAATTAAATAACCAACAAACTAACCAACCGACCAACCACTTAACCAACTATCCAAACAACCAACCACTCAACCAACAAACCAATCAACTAACCACTCAATCAACCAACCACTCAAACAACTTACCAACCAATCAACTAACCAACCAATCAACTAACCAACCAATCAACTAACCAACCAATCAACTAACCAACCAATCTGTACAGCTGGTGCACTTAAGTCAGTTGGAAAAGGCTCTATCTCATACCATTGACTAAATAAACAGTCAATCATTCATTATAAAAATCCAACAACCAATAACTGACAGATAGCACAGGTGGGGGGGGGGGGGGGGTTCTGTGTTTCCACTGCACCTTTCCGTAGGCCTCCAGTTCAAACCCCTCCAAGCCCGGCAACATCTCCAGAGTAGTGGAGATGTTCCCTGAGGAATGTCTGCGCCTGTCCAGCCTGGGCTCACTACAAAGAGAGAGGGGGGGCAGGACAGCGGAGTGTTAGAGACTGTGTTGTAGAGCAGGAGAAGAGGTGGACAGCTGGTTGGCCAAGCGGTTACAGCTCTCGGCCAACCAGCTGTCTGATCAAAATGAGTCTCTGAGCAGTTGTCCCTCAAATCGCCTCTAGGTTGTTGCTGTGAATGAGAATGTGTTTGGGTCAACTTACCTCACGGAGAAAGAAAGAAGAAAACGAAAAGAGAGAATGTGAGATGTGCAGGGTGAGGAAGATAGAGGAGATGGAAAACGTCTACTACAGAGCAGTTTGACTCATCTATGGGAGGCAGTAGACCTTGGACAATACTGTCTATCTGTCAGGAACACAGCAGTAGAAAACATGTTGTCTGCAATAAATTACTCCCCCTCTTCTCTCTTCTCTTCTCCCCCTCTCTCCCCTTCTCTCCCTCCTCTCTTTCTTCCCCCTCTCTCTCTCCCCCCTCTCTCTCCCCCTTCTCTCTTCACTCTCTTCCCTCTCTTTTCTTCTCTTCCTTCTCTTCTCTCTTCCCTCTCTTGTCTTCCCTCTCTTGTATTCCCTCTCTTCTCTTCCCTCTCTTCTCTTCCCTCTCTTCTCTTCCCTCTCTTCTCTTCCCTCTCTCCCCCTTCTCTCTCTCTCCCTTCTCTCTCTCTCCCTTCTCTCTCATCCTCTGTTTGATCAAATCCGGATGACTGACTGAAATGACTAAACCAACACATTTGTTTGTCTTTGCTCTCAGCTGGCCAGATGTCATCACCCCTCCCCTCTGTGTGTCTGTGTGTGTGTGTATACACTTTGTGTGGTGTGTGTGTGTGTGTTGTGTGTACACTTTGTGGGGTGTGTGTGTGTGTTTATACACTGTGTATACAGTGCGTGTGTGTGTGTGTGTGTGTGTCTGTGTGTGTGTCTGTGTGTGTGTGTGTGTGTGTTGTGTGTGTGTGTGTACACTTCGTGTGGTGTGTGTGTGTTTATACACTGTGTATACAGTGTGTGTGAATACAGTGTGTGTGTGTGTGTGTGTGTGTGTGTGTGATGCCCCAAGGGCCCATTGTGTGGCAGACTAAGCAGATCGGGGAACGTGGGAAAAACAATTTCCAACCAAAAAATGCCCTGAGAAACTGGGAAATTCATGACACTGAGACGTGTGTGCGTGCGTGTGTGTGTGTGTGTGTGTGCGCGTGTGTGTGTGTGTGCGTTTGGTGGACGTGACACAGGGATGGTGATGTTGCTGGTCTGACCATACAGACAGGGTGAGGACGGGTGAGGATCAGACTAGCTGTGACTAAAGGAACGTGGGAAAGGATAACAGAGACAGAATGGACAGATTACTCACAGGACGACTTCAGGACAACTTTCAATAACACCGGATGTGTCCTATCATGTCTACACTACATCCAGGAGGGATAGAATGATGGAGGGATAGAATGAAGGAGGGATAGAAGGATGGAGGGATAGAAGGATGGAGGGATAGAATGAAGGAAAGAAGGAGTGATGGAATGAAGGAGTGATGGAGTGATGGAATGAAGGAGTGATGGAATGAAGGAGTGAAGGAATGAAGGAGTGAAGGAATGAAGGAGTGAAGGAGTGATGGAATGAAGGAATGATGGAGTGATGGAATGAAGGAATGATGGAGTGATGGAGTGATGGAGTGATGGAGTGAAGGAGTGATGGAGTGAAGGAGTGAAGGAGTGATGGAATGAAG
>JACXGJ010009852.1:0-23287 GCA_016801105.1 Esox niger | reverse complement strand
TGAGGGTGGATCGAGGAATGCTGGGCTCTGTGCGGGGTGTAGATGTGCTGAGGGTGGATCGAGGAATGCTGGGCTCTGTGCGGGGTGTAGATGTGCTGAGGGTGGATCGAGGAATGCTGGGCTCTGTGCGGGGTGTAGATGTGCTGAGGGTGGATCGAGGAATGCTGGGCTCTGTGCGGGGTGTAGATGTGCTGAGGGTTTCCAAGCTGTGTTTTAGGCAGTTGCTACACAGTTCAGACCGACATCTGCATTACAACAAGAAGTCTGGTCTACCAGAGGTCTGATCTACCGTGCTGACACTTGCTGCACATTAGTAATTGTGAAAAGACAAAAACACTGCTGTGAATTGTCCTCTTTATTATTGTGGATTGGGTTGCATTTGTGTGGATCTATTGGGCTATATGTTGTAATATGGATATTTTCCATGTACTGTTCTGCATTTTAATTTCAGTTTAAACCCCAGGAAGAGTTGCTGCCTTGGCAGGGGTCTGATGGAAAACCCTAATAAAAAAACGAAACACCATCAACAGCCCGCAAACTGACTAATATTTATTAACAGTGCTGATGAAATACAAGGTAAGATCATGGATGTTTAGACCACACATGAATCTTTACTATCATCCGAACACAATCACTTCATTATTCAGTTTTCACAGCCTGATTTCAGAGTCTCCTGAGAACCCACATTTTATCACACAACTACAACGCTGCGAGATTCCCAGCTTGGGCTACTGAATGATGACCGGCATGTCAGTGGGAGAGAGACGAGAGGACATCCAACAGCCACTCTGACTTATGTATTAAGTGTGGGAATCACTAGCATACCATAACAAACTTAACAAGCTAGCAAAAGTTAGAGCAGCTTAGCGGCTTTTAATCTACTCTAGATTCGCTTGAATGGACTAGGTCCAAGCAACCTTATATATTAGGGGGTATTGAGTTGATGATATGACACCTTATTAGTTATCTGACTGAAACCGTTTTTTATACACCAGCAGGTTAGTTTGGTCAGTAATACATACGTAGGCTGTATACAGCCAAACTATATTTTATAAAATGTCAGGGAAAATTAAAATCAGTTTCTGGTCACTAATCTGGATACGTGAACCAAAACTTGCAAAGTAATTCTAATGGCTGTTCAAGATACCCAATAATGTCGTTCTGAATGTTTTACTTCTGATACGTATCGTTTAGACAAGCAGCCTATTCAATTATGTATAATATCATTCATTCATTTATGACTGCTCAATCCATTTCGCCCATATTGTTCAGGTACAGAGAAATGAAGAGAACCAATTCAAAAGGCAAAAGCGGTAACATCTCCTAATGCACTCCATCCCTGTGGACCACCCTCAGACACATTTGCCATTCCTTGTGCCTGGCCTCCATTTTCTCCGGGCAATTTGCCTTTGAATGCTGAGCCCGAGGTAATTACTGTGCCGTTATAAACAGGGGGATAATCAATGACAACGTCACTTTGTGTTCTTTAAGTTAATCAGACTTGGCTCCTGCACAGCATCCCCCCAGGGATGCCTTTTGTCATCCGGCAGCTGATGCACATGTGGTCGGTCTGCCACTTGCTAGCTGGCCACCATATAGCTGACTCAAAGGACAGCCAGTCCTGGCAGCAGCAACACACAATAACCATTGTCTGCTAGTGGTAAATCCCCAGCAGAAACAGGAAAACCACATGAGAATTGAAACCACTTAAAGTAACACGCTCCCTTTTCCTTTTTAGACGTGCTTTCAACTCAAATCTAAAATACTTGTGTTCCTATGCGGTTGGCTAAGTACATCTTGTTAGTTGAATACGTACAACAATAACCAACTGATTTTGCTGAGAAAATTCTAGACTAACTAACGTTCTGTATGATCACCGCCTTAATCAGAACAATAATATACCACCGTAATCCTGACTCCATTCTCTCCATCCTGAAGTCCTGACAGAAATATGGCCTCTCATAAAGCTTCTAACATTAGCTGGATGAAAACATATGCTGGTAGAAAGCAATCTTAATTTACCTGCAGTTTGGAGGTGGGTCAAGTGTAATTTCTGCAAGTTCTTTCTGAATCCTGAAAAACAAAGACACTGTTTTTAATGCTTGTGGTAATGTAATCTCACATAGATGACATTGATCTAGTACCGGGTCAGAACCCTTTACATTCTTTAAAGCATGAATTGTACAGGGTTTTGGAAATATTCCACATGGATGTAAGTCCATGTTGATGCAATGGCATCACACAGTTGTAGATTGGCCAAAAAGGCCTAAGCCATAATACCCCAACCACCATATTTCACAGGTGAGAACTAAATCTCCGCACATTCGTCTTGCCGTCTATCTGGTGAAAAATGTTCATTACAGTAAGCATTCTTCGGTCATCTGTGTCTTACCAGACTGTTTGCAATTGCTGAGCTCACCAATGCCTTTGTTGTTTTTAATCATGTTCCAAACTATTGTTTTTGGTAAGCCTAAGGTTTCTGCTATGATTGTTTTCAGATTATTCTGCAACATAATAGCTTCCTTGACATTCATTCACACTGTTTTGGTCCTACCGTTGACAGACAAGTAGCAGACTCAAGGCAAAGCTTAGAGAAGAAATCCACACCTCTCTTAATATCTTTCCAAACAATGTGAGGAAATACACCTAACTTAAAAACCTGTCAAGCCAACGGACCAACACTGTTCCTCCTTCAAATAAGTGGACTGTGTATAATAATTGTTATTTCTAAAATTTGAAGCCAATGTGCCCAAAAAAAGCTTGGAATCTACATTTTTACCTAACAGTAATTGTTTGATTTCAAATCACAGTATTTGAGTACAGCGCAAAACAAAAAAAAAAAGACTGAAAATATTCACTGGTCCAATACTTACAGAGGACATTGTATAACATCTCTATTCATTAAATGACATGTTCGTCCATTACAGGCATTTGCTGTCACACTATCCTGTGTTTTAACGGTGCAGTTTCTATGAGGAATCAGCATTAGACACATTACACGTGATGACAAAATGTTTGACTAAAAGGATCGCTGATCCTGAAAGGTTCACATCAGAAATGATTCATTAGGGCCTGTGTTATTAACGAGTACTAGAGGCCTGCAACTCAAGTCACCTGCAACGGAAGCGTTAATACAGAAACATCTTTATCTAAAAGGGGTGAAAAAAATCACCATGACATCTGATGATGAAGTCAAGCACAACAGTGCAATTTAACCATCCATTCTCATGTTATGTCACATCCATTGTGGTAAGCCAAGCATGAAAACAAATGACCAAAATACCATCACCATAACTGCAACATTTTGTCAGCAGCGAGCTAGGTTTGAGCACAGTGGAAGTGGTTAATAGTGCACGACACTATAGGAAAATGGTCCAAATATAAGGGTGTGTTATTAAAGATGCTATTAGCATCTTTAATAACACACCCTTATATTTGGACCATTTTCCTTATTAAAGATGCTATTAGCGTGGCCTCATCCAACCCATGCTTGGCCAGTTGCATAATTCCACCATTATTTTGCCTTCTGAGATGCATGTTTTCTGCTGGCATGGCTGAGTGGGCAATAAGAGGTCACGTTTGACACAAGACTAATCACAAGAATGAGTGTCATGAAAGAAGGCATGGTCATTATCGTTAGGGATTTGGTCATGTGACCTAGCGATATATAGCTCTATGCAGACGCAAGGCTATCCAATCCTGGCACAGGTTCTCCTGGTTGGGTCGCACACCAGGGTTACAAATCCGCTATAGATTTTATTGGAATGGATATTTCCAAAGGAGAGGGTGATTAGAATAAGGATGCCCTTAAGACCCGAGGATAGGGGTGTGCTCAAACCTGCCACACCTAAATGCCACTGAACTAAGCCAGATTCACGGTTTACCTCTTGGCACTGGTTGAGAGTTTGGCAGCAGTTTTGCTGGAGATCTTTGTCTCCTTCTTTTTGGGCTGTGCTTGTTCCCGCTCCTGTTCCGGGGGTACCGATGATTCCCTTTGTTCGATATCTGAGCTCCCCCCGCTGGTGCTGGGGCTATTGTCCGGTCTCTGCACCTCACTGGACATCCTGGCCCTGGTAAACTGACACCAAACAGCACATCTTTAGACTTCACATGTGTGTGATGTAATGGTTCTGTAACCTGCCTCAGCCTTTTCAATGAAATCAAATCACTTGTCGTGGACTGCCGAAGTGCCTTTGGCAGACACTCTTATCCAGAGTGACAAATTAATGAATGCATACATTTCGGCCAGGCCACAATGAGAATCAAACCCACAAGCCTGGCGTTGCATGTACCAGACTCTATCAAATGAGCTTATGGCACATACTGTATGCTATATAGCGTGTAGGTCACAGTGTGATACAGTACACTACACTTAAGAGACTTGTGCTGTAAACATTTACAGTAGACCAAGAAGACAAATACATCCTTTTGTGTTTGGGTCTGTTTCACGCTGCTAGGTAATGCCTTGAAGGCAATGGGGTGAAGCTACTTTGTGTGTAGCAAATGATGACAGCTGTGTGTTAACATTTTGACATACAGCCTCAAACTAATTCCAAAAGTATTAGTATTACTGTCAACAAACCACCTACTCGTTTTTGAAAGCTATTAAAAACATGATGGAATAGAGCCTTAAATGAATAACCAAAGCTATCAAGATGTCTTGGCAGGATTTGTGAAGTCAATAGTCAACATGTGTCAGGAGTGACAATACCATCCAAAATAATTAGGCTACTTTAATATCAGGAATCATTAATCTTTCATGTTGTCTAATTCACAACACCTGTATGAAGCATCGATTGATGGCTCACAGATCAAAAGGCACTCGAACATTAGGCACGTGTCTCTGCAAAGGGCAAGACAGATATCTCATTAGATAACGAGGTGAGAATCTACCTACCATGGTTGCAAACAGCCAACCAAATGTAATCGTTTATACTGTTGTTCTGATTTAAAGGATGAGGGTTAGGGATACAAAGAAACGGTTAATAAAACGGTTAACTAAAGTGGCGCTTAAACGTTCTGCCTTTCCCTGGAGCGTTTCATAATAAGGACATTGCTATAATGTAACCACGCTACATGTGTCGACTTGAAAAGCATGCGTTTGATGGCAACTTTGGGATAATTATATACGTACAGGAATCGTTTAATTGCCAAAATACGATAGCCGTGTTGACTGTAAGGGCCTCAATAAATATTACATACAAATGTATCACTTTCTTTAGTCGTTGTTTCGGACCCAGTTGAAATCAACACATCCTACAGCCCCGACCATCACTCTCGAGTGAATAAACGAATGACTCAGATAGAGCTGTCACAAATGCAATAGGTAACAAACATCATTAGCTAACACTACAGGGAAAAGTAGCATCCGCTGATATTAGTCCTGCTTTGGGGTATTTAAATGAAGAGGCCTGCGTGTTTAAAACTCGGGAAAATATGCAGGAACACGTTCAGCAAGAATTCTTCCACCAGGCAACAAGGGCTCGCGAGTCGACGCGTAGGGCCAAATCGACGGTTTAGAAATGTGTGATTTCCAAACGATTCAAGTATCCACATCACAATGAACATTGAGCTGTTGAGGCACAAAGGGAGGCACGTCCCACACATCCCCCTCATTTCAAAACGCCACTTTCACGGGACATTTACTTACTTTCTGTACACATACAAATGACAGTAAAATGCGTAATTAAATATTACCTGGCAGTTAACCCTCGATGCTATATTCTGAATTAAAATCCCAGGTGAAAAGTAAATCCAGTAAACACACGGCCGTCCGCTACCGCAAACTGAAGCAGCCGGACCGCCTCCACGCGCGCTCCCAGATTGCGAGATGAGCTCGTGCACGTGTATTGGCCCCAGGCGTCGGAGATTAAACAAATCCCAAATCTGCTATGCTTTGTTAAAGTTCGAATGGTTCCACAACGAAATTTGATACATTACTTCAAAGCACTATTGGTAAATTTAAGAAAGGTATAGCGGGACAAGATGACCAATTCAATGTCAGAACTGAGATCATGCAAATCCATAACAAATGATCTATGTGAAGCCTACACTTCAAGGAAAATGCGACGTATTCCTTCAAAGTTGTTGTTAGATGGTCCCTCACCCTGTAAGAAGTATAGGGGTAAAGAGGATTCAGATTGCCTGACCCACCATTAAGAGCTAGGACCAATCTAAATTTAAGAAGCTAACTTTAACCACTGCACGTAAAAAAATTATGTAAGTTATCAGTAGTGAGGATACTCATGCAAGCTAGCAGGACATACCTACCTAGATTTCTTTTTTTAACTCACGGACACAATTGACAAAATGTGTGAACCAAAGAGCCATTAAAAATACAGTATATATAACATGTGGGAATGAAAGCCTCTTTAAGTTTTTTGTGTCACTATCAGATATGTGGGGTTCCTAAAGATGGTTGTCTAAAAATAGTTAATCATAAGAAAGAAACCCACCTGGTTAAAACACAGTTTGGCAATTAATGGTCTACAATTGTCTCAACATTACTGTCTACAACCATAGGAGGAAGAGCAATTTCCATTCTATTTTAGGTATGTCTTACTTCCTTCCATGGATGTTTGCACTTCTAATTCCATGAGAAGAATGTCATTTGACTATCAGATCAAACATCTTTTCCATCCCAACAAAGGATCAAATAATGAAGAACTGTAACTGTAAGTTGGCCTGGATAAGAGCCTATTAATTTAATGAATTTAACAGTAAAGTAAAACTGCTTTGCTGCTTTAACTGCATTGGTAACTGTTTTCTAAGAACAAAGAGGGACCTCAATAGTTTGTGATACATTGTCAATATACCACAGCTTAGCACTTTGTACTTACATACCACAGCCCCTCCTACCTCATAGCTTACTTAAACCAGGTGGTTTAAATGCTGAATGCCTATTGGCTGATAGCCATAGAATAATGTATGTAATCTATAAAACAGGAGGGGTGCTGTCTTTTTCTGTCTGACACCATAAACCAAAGGTATGACATCACATCACTTTCTGCACTAGTTGTGGTGGTAAATGGTTTATATTAACATATTTTCCCTATTATGACAATATTAAAATTGTTGAATAAGCTTTATTACTGATTATTTAGACAGTTGGTTTGAACAGTAATTCCTCCCTATTTGACCCCTGTCCTTAACACTTGTCATCTACCACACTGTCCTGTCTTAAACGTCCCATATGATATGAAATATAATTGCATAAAATCTGATGTTCAGGGTTACAAACCATTGGACTGGATGTAGTGGTTGCCTGGTGAAGCTCTTGATAGACTTACATTTTGTAAACATAGGTATATAGTTCAAATACTACAATATTGATATTACTTACATTTAGCCACAGTCCATCTTTTGTCAGAGGAACAGAATTAGGATAATTATGGAAAAAGTATTTGTACACTGCAAATTGATGATTTTTTTTGAATCCCTAGACCTGTCTATGTAACTCAAAGTTGTTAAGTTTTCCAGCCCTATTCCTCAGCTTACAAAATATTGTCGGACCAAGAAATCGATCAGGACCATTCGACATCTTCCTGATTCAAGAAAATCCTAAAGACACATTTTTATTTGTAAGGGGATAACTGCATTGTTTGAATTGCATGTAATGGGGATGAATAGCACACTATTGTTAAAGGTTTCAATTAAACCAAGGACAATGCAATGTAGCCCAGTACAAACATTCTCTTACGTGGGGAAGCGCCAATCCTGTATTGACTATGATGAAATGCTTAATGGCACACTGAGGGAGGAATTACATTCAATCCCCAATTTGATCCAGGCTTCTGCATCAGGCCTTCATTTCAATGAAATAACTTACTGCAGGGCTCCCATGCGATGCCTTCATGTCCGTCTCTAACTGAATGTTCATGAATTCTCATCGTCATTCTAACGAAGGCTTTAGGATTACCCTTTATAGCTATTAGATCAGCATAACAATAGCATTCTGCCATGGAGGGTCCTAGCGACCTATGGGCCAGCATGAATAGAGGAGGCTGGAGCACAAGCACTTCCTGAGTCTCGCCCTGACAGAGCTCAAGGTCAGCTCTACACTGCGCTGAGGGCTTTTGTGATGGAAATGGCAGTGTATAAGTGTAAACCCTGAACAATCAGTAACCTCGTTCAACGTGTTCCCCGGGGTCTTCACTCCACTCCAGAAGCAATGGAGAAGGAATGATGAATGCTCACAGGCTCTTGGACCAGTTCACTGTTCTCAGATTGACAGGAACTTATGCTTTGGCCCTGGTATGTTGTGCTCAGTAAGAAAATACACAAATATGACAGTTGTTAATTTGTGTGGGAGGTTTTCCACCAACACTTCAAATTCAGCATCATGAAGAAAAGAGGGAAAAGCATGTTTTTATACAGGTATAGAGTCATAGTCATATATACAGGTGTGTATATGAACTGACAGATGTACACTTAGATTGCACACAGGTGGACATAATTTCACTAATTATGTGACTTCTGAAGGTATTTGGTTGCATCAGAGCTTTTTATGGGCTTCATAACAAAGGGGGCGAATACATATGCACATGCCAATTTTCATTTCTTTATTAAAAAAAATAGTTTTATGTATATATTTTTCTCATTTCACTTCTCCAACTTAGACTGATGTGTTCTGATCCATCACATACAATTCAGATTAAAAAACATTGTACTAAAGTCTGTAATGCAACAAAATTGGTAAAAAGCCAAGAGGGGTGAATGCTTTTGCAAGGCTTTTTTGGCACTGTACATCTCATATTATATTTTTTGTCTAAAATGCCATTGCCTTGAATTGTCCTTTATGACTGGATTTCTCTAAGCGATTTAGTTTGTTTTCAATAACCATGTTTAGAATAATTAGCATGGCTACCATGTATGATTGCTTTGTACTGTCTAGCTGGTGCTAATGCATTCCAATTCAGAGTACAGAAAACAGGGTGGTCTGCCCAGTAGTGCAAGTTAGTGTTTGTACCTTAACAACACTGTGTTAAGTGTTAGAATTGCAATGATTTGAATAACATATATTTAATGGCGTTACAAAATGGTGTTTGGTAGAGTAAGGGAAAAAGTATTTAATCCCCTGCTGATTTTGTAAGTTTGTCCACTGACAAAGAATTTATCAGTCTATAATTTCTCTTGATTGGTATATTAGAACAGTGAGAGACAAAATAACAACAACTAAAATCCAGAAAAACACATGTCAGAAATGTTATAAATAGATATGCATTTTAATGAGGGAAATAAGTATTTAACCCCTCTGCAAAACATGACTTTGTACTTGGTGGCAAAACCCATGTTGACATCAAAGAGGTCAGATGTTTCTTGTAGATGGCCACCAGGTTTGCACACATCTTAGGAGGGATTTTGTCCCGCTCCTCTTTGCAGATCTTCTCCAAGTCATTATGGTTTCAAGGCTGACGTTTGGCAACTCGAACCTTCAGCTCCCTCTACACATTTTCTATGGATTTAGGTCTGGACACTGGCTAGGCCACTCCAGGACCTTATGTGGTTCTTCTTGACCACTCCTTTGATGCCTTGGCCGTGTGTTTTGGGTCATTGTTATGCTGGAATACCCATCCATGTCCCATTTTTAATGCCCTGGCTGAGGGAAGGAGGTTCTCACCCAAGATTTGACAGTACATGGCCCCGTGCATTGTCCCTTTGATGAGGTGACGTTGTCCTAAATGTACAACATGGGTTTTTCTGGATTATTTTCTGGATTATTTTTGTTATTCTGTCTCTCACTGTTCAAATAAACCTACCATTAACATTATAGACGGGCCATTTCTTTGTCAGTGGGCAAACATATTTGGCAGGGGATCAAATACTTTGTTCCCTCACTGTACATGACAATATGACAATTGTGCTTTACAAAGAGATTCATGTGTAGAATTTAGCAATAAGTTTAAAAGACAGTGGTTATTATGTGGGGCACGTGGTTTCCTTTCTGAAACTTGCAAAACAGTTTTTGCGTATATGTTGTTCATATATAACCAGTCATAGCGTTAGTGATTGTGAAAGACAAATACGCTACAACATATTCAGCAGAGCATTCATTACAGTATTTTGACCATGTTATATTGTTAATGTTAAGTTGAATGTGTTTTACCTAAAGTTTGAATACACTAGCAAAAAAAAAGATCAGATAAAAAGTTCAAAATGTATTGTTATTTAAAATCTACAATGGTTTCACATTTTTATGCATGGAATCCATAAGGGTTCCTGTATATACCCTGAATGACTTGTCAAAAGGTTTCCCGACATGACATCTGCAAAACCTTTAGGGTTTTACATTTTTTCTGATAGCATATCGATGTATAATATGAATTCCAATTGGTGACACACTGATGTCACTGATAAACTACTTACAGTACATGTTAAATCTAGGATGTGAATCAAGTTGAAGGCACTATCTAATGGCTGACACAGTAATCTGATCCCGACTGTCAAAGAAAGAAGGCTTTTTAATTAACACAGACACACACACATTCTGGCATGCACTCATGCACGCACGCACACACACACACGCACACGCGCGCACGCGCGCGCACTGCCTGAGTTTTAGAGGCATTGTGTTAATCCTGCTTGGTGTTGAACACAAGGTGGGGCCATGGCCCTTTTATATTCTATACTTTTCACCACAGATTTGGCCCATGTTATTATGGGGTTTGATACTGCACTGACCATCATTTGATACATTGATTCCTCTCACCTTAATGTCATGGTAACATGGTGAGTAGGAGGTGATGTGGAGAAAGGGTATGTAGGAGGTGCGATGGAGAAAGGGTATGTATGTATATTTGTATGTATGTATTTGGACATGTACTTACTCCCCTGCATGACCGTTAGGCCAGTGAAAGCCACCTGGCCTTGGGCTGTAAAATGGGGCCTTTGAATGCAGCTGAGATGCCACCATTTGATTTGGCACACATTTCCCCAATCAGGCCTCATTAGGGGAGGACAAAATGTTCCCAGAAAAGCAGCTCTGGACAGAAGATCAGAGGAAAAAGAGATGAGCGTGTTGCTGCATCAACAGAACCTCCATCATGAGGGTGCCCATAACATGCTGCCTCACTCTGCCCACTGGTTTGCTTTTCAGCAGATTTTCTTTTTATTTGGTTTATATAATGCTCTTCTGGACACTTGTCTTGAGTTTGTTCTTTGTCCTTCCCCACATTACTGTTTGGTGAGTGTGTGTTTGTTTTCTCTTATATCTGGTGGACTTCAGGAAGAGACTCAAATTTACCCAGTGAATTATATGAAGAAATAACCACTATTGTTCTCTTGTACAAAAATTCATGTGTGTAAATAAACAGTAGCGAGTGTTCCTCTCAAAGAGAAATTCAAACCATCTTTTGGTACACCAGGCAAAGTTCTAAAACTGTCATCAGAAATAACTCGAAAGGCATCATGATAGACAGCATCAAGTGGATTCAAAAAGACCTTAAGATCAGCTCTCTAGTGTCTAATAGACAAATAGAAGAAACAATTGTGATGCTAGATAGCCTTAATATATAACTAGTTAGATAACCATTGAATGTGTGGTTTGGAATTCCCTTTTTGTAGCTTTTCCTGCTCTTTCATTTCATTTTTCGTTTCTTAAATAATTCAGTAAGGTGTTTTAAATAATTTGTCATGCCAACTGCCAAGATATCTGTAAAGGTATACTTTTTGTAAACCATTATACAGTATACAATTTGAAAACCATTTAGGGTAGTGCTTTTAAGAACCTACATCTGAGATGTGTGACCTATAAATAACAATGTAATTTCTTGTTGCATTTAGCACTCATTTATGAGCCATCTGTAATGCTTGAAAGTCAGACTGAATAAACAAGTGCTAGGTTCATGGGACGTGAATAAAACTTTTTTTCACAGTATTTCCAATGTAATGTACAATATGTGCAGTGTGAACAATAAATTACCCAATCTAAATCTGTGGTACCCCATCAGGGAAGAAATTCAGATTTGAGCCCTTTAATCAAAATTTTGAAATTCTATCACATAAATAATCCAAAAACCATAAACAGGCATTAGCACTTAAACCAAATGACTTCAACATGATTATTAAATGTGAATGATCTATTGTGCCAAAGGCCTTAGGAGAGAATATTGCTGGTTTTTAGGTCCCCTTGATAGACTAGTGAGCTTGAGATACACTGCTCAAATAATTTAAGGGAACGCGTAATCTTCACAGAATAACAACTAATCAATTCAATTTCAGGGATGTCAATCTGTCCAGTTAGAAAACATAAGTGACTATGAATCAGTGTAACCTGGTTTGGTACAAATGAAAGTGACAACAGATGCACTGGAGAGGCAACAGCAAGACAACCTACAAAAATGAAATGGTTTTGCAGGTGGTGGCCACAGACAATTGCTCCCTATTCTCCCTGACTGATTCTTCTCTAGTTTTGCCAGTGTCCTTGTCACTACTGGTAGCATGAGGCGGTATCTGCAGTATTGCATTCAGGTTGCACAGGTAGTCCAGCTAATTCAGGATGGTACATCCATAACGTTCTGTCAGCAGAACGTTTGCTCTGTCTCCTAGCACAGTCTTAAGAGCATAGAGGAGATACCAGGAGATGGGCTGTTATACAAGGAGAGCTGGACAGGACCGTAGAAGGACTTCAACCCAGCCGCAGGACCTGTATCTGCTCCTTTGTGTGAGGAGGAACAGGAGGAGCACTGCCAGAGCCCAATAAAATGACCCCCAGCGGGCTACTGGTGTGCATGTTTCTGACCAAACCATACATCCTCTAGTGGGACCTCTGCTCACAGCCCAGCACTCTGCAGCTCAACCGGCATTTTCCAGAGAACTCAAGAATTGGCAGGTTTTCATCGCACATGAAAGCAGGTTCCCACTGAACACATGTGAAAGTGTCTGGAGATGCTGTGGTGCAGTGGGCCCTGGGTTCCTCCTGGTACAGGACAATGCCCGGCCTCATGTGGCCAGAGTGTGTAGGCGGTTCCTGGATGACAAAGTCATTGATGCCAGCGACCGGCCCTCATGTTCCTCAGACCTGAATCTAATCGAGCACCTCTGGGACATTATATTGATGCATCTGGCATCACCAAGTAGCAACATAGACTGTCCAGGAGGTCACTGATGCTCTGATCCAGGTCTGAGAGGAGATCCCCCAGGACACCATCCACCAACTCATCAGGAGGATGCCCTGACATTGTTGGAAGTGCATACAGTCATGTAGGGGACATAAACACTAGTGAGACATTGAGTTGCCGTGATGAAATTCACACAAGTTTGAACCAATTTCATTCGTTTACTTTGATTTTCAAACCAGCCCTCTATATTGTCTGGTGGTGTTACGTCATTTTGTTCTCAATGAATTACACAATGTACAGCCTTTAATATATTTAGTTCATCGAGACCCAATTTGGGATTTAAGTGTTGCCTTGATTTTTTTGAGCAGTGAATATTGGCTTGTCCGCTTCAATTGTACAACTTCTGTGGTTGCAATTTACAAATGATTCCTCTGAGATGTTTTTGGACCTATCAGCCAGCTGGCAGTGGATAATGCACCAGGCAGTCCCATGCCAATATCAATCACTGACTATTTCAACACCATCAGTATTGTTTTGATTCTTATTGACTACACTCACCTAACTGGGCCAGTGGAAGTTGATAAGAATCCAAAGGCATCCTGTTCTCATTTGGCACCCACATTAATGTATACGGTTTACACTCCTCATCGAGTTTATTAGGTACACCCACCTAGAACCCCCTAGAGGTTACTCAAAATGACATCCAAAATAACAGGAATTCTTTGGGACTGTGCTGGCTGCTAATGTAAACTGAACTCACCGAAATGTGGACCTGTGATGTTCAAACTTTGATCATCTGCTGAAGTAGCTCCATTATTTTCCTGTTTTTGGCACGCCTGTTAGCTTGCATGATTCCAACCATTCTTCCTCAGACTCTCATCAATGGGTTGTTTTCAACCATAGGTCTGCCGATGACTGATTGGTTTTGTTTGTTGCACCATTCTCTGCAAATCCTAGACACTGTTTTACCTGACAAGCCCAGGAAGGCAGCCATTAATGGAAACAGGCACGGCTGGCACCGATGATGATGCCACTCTTAAAGTTGCTTAGGTTTCTTGTTTAGCTCATTCAAAAATGAAATTGAAGAGTGAATGAGGGATTTGGGTTCAGGAATTTTATTGATTGTAATTCACAACTAAAATGGGAGGTTTCCAAGACAATTAGGCTTAATCTGTGACATGGTATTTATTGGAAAAGGTTTCCTTCATTTCAGTCTTCATGCTTTGTGATGTGGAAAGTAGTTGAGATGTTAAGTAATTAGTAGGCAAGTAGAGCTGTCCTTTGGTTCTCCATAGCCGCCTTTTTTGGAAGATGCTTGTGGGTTTGCTACCACAGTAGAGATTTGAAATCTCCCACCCCTTCTTCAAATGCTTTTGTTTTGTTCAAGGTGAAAATTATGCAAAGAATTAAGTGTTCCTTGGTTAGTGGGCAATCGAAAATCAGTCCAGCATTCCTCGATAGCCAGTTTTCATCTCAGTATTTGCCTAGTCATTTGGAGCCTTCTGTGGAAACATTTCTGATGTAATGTTTCATACATGGTATATACACATACTGTATACGATTATGGAAGTAAATTAAGTCTATTAAAAAGTTATATGAAAATAACAAAAAAATGATTATACAGTGAGGGGGAAAAAAGTGTTTGATCCCCTGCTGGTTTTGTACATATGCCCACTGACAAAGACATTTTCAGTCTATGATAATAATGGTAGGTTTATTTGAACAGTGCAAGACAGAATAACATAAAAAAATCCAGACATTCAAAATTGTTTATACATTGATTTGCATTTTAATGAGGGAAATTATTATTTCATCCCCTCTTTATCAGAATGATTTCTGGCTCCTAGGTGTCTATTATACAGGTATCAAGCTGAGATTAGGAGCACACATAGTCACCAAGAAAACAATGGGTAACACACTACACCATGAAGGACTGAAATCCTACAGCACCCGCAAGTTCCCCCTGCTCAAGAAAGCACATGTACAGGCCCATCTGAAGTTTGCCAACGAACATCTAAATCAGGGGTGTCAAACCGGTTCCATGGAGGGTCGAGTGTCTCCTGGTTTTGCTCTCACCTTGTACTTGATTGATTAATTAGGTCACTCATTGGTTAGTTTCAACCCTCACCTGGTTGTTTAGGTCTGAACTGGGAACCAATTTATAGGAAAAACCCTAAACCTGAAAACACTCGGCCCTCCGTGGAACCGGTTTGACACCCCTGATCTAAATGACTCAGAGGAGAACTGGGTGAAAGTGTTGTGGTCAGATTAGACCAAAATTGAGCTCTTGGCATCAACTCAACTCGCCGTGTTTGGAGGAGGAGGAATGCTGCCTATGACCCCAAGAACACGTCCCCACTGTCAAACATGGAGGTGGAAACATTATGCTTTGGGGGTGTTTTTCTGCTAAGGGGACAGCACAACTTCACCGCATCAAAAGGGCGATGGACGGGGCAATGTACTGTCAAATCTTGGGTGAGAAGAAGCACATTAAGGTCCTTGAGTGGCCTAGCCAGTGTCCAGACATTAATCCCATAGAAAATATGTGGAGGGAGCCTCAACCTTAATGACTTGTAGAAGATCTGCAAAGAGGAGTGGGACAAAATCCCTCCTGAGATGTGTGCAAACCTGGTGGCCATCTACAAGAAACGTCTGACCTCAGTGATTGCCAACAAGGGTTTTGCCAACAAGTACTAAGTCATGTTTTGTAGTGGGGTCAAATAAATATTTCACTCATTGAAATCTATTAATACAATTTTTGACATTCGTTTTTCTGGATTTTTGTTGTTGCAATTCTGTCTCTCACTGTTCAAATAAACCTACCATTAAAATTATAGACTGATAATTTCTTTGTCAGTGGGGAAACGTACAAAATCAGCAGGGATCAAATACTTTTCCCCTCACTGTATGCAAGTAAGCTTTTGAAGGCTGTCAAGAATGTGTCATAGAAATAAATATCAAAGGCAAATGTTCATAAAATGCCATACTGGTAATAGTGCTTTGCTGCCCCATAATTTGGGAGCATACCTGAGATTAAATAATTTTACTATGATTTTAAGTTCCAGGCTTGAGGGATTCTTTTCATGAATTACATGTTATTTAGGATCAATGCATTAAGAGCTTATAAACAACTCTTAAATTGCATTATGTTTCGACTCAAGGCTATCATTCAGCAGTTTATATAGTGGCAAGTGAAGAATTCACAGAAACATTTAATTTTGATTGAACTATATTCATGTTATGTAGTGTTAAAAATATTTAGTGAAATGTATTTATTGATTTCACAGCTGGTTTGACAATTCTCTTCAAAGTGATAGCTTTTCTTATTTTATTCCCTCTCAAATAATAGAACACAATGTCTTATTTAAAAGAACACTAGCAAACCGTTACCCCTTAAATGTTTGGCTGACTAGATCACCTTTCTGTTTTTAAGCTACTTGAATTCATCTGTGGGAAAATCTAATGGGGTCTGTACCCCCAGATGTGTGACTATCCACATCCTGGTTGGTTTGTCGTGCCAGTGATATCTAATGCCCTCATGGTCAGCATGGACACCTGTTAATGGTTATACCCTCACCTGTGTTTCTAATCACTGTCCCTATTTAAGTTCTTCCCTTCCGGGTCTATTGTTGGCCTTTAGTCATGCAAAATGTAATGTTGGTTTGTCCTGTGTTGTGGTTAAGTTTCTGTTTTGTGGTTTAGTTTCTGTTCTGTTTCATCTAAGTTATTTTATTAAAAGTCTTCTGTTCTCCCAGCACATGTGTCCATATCTGCAACGTTGCAGAGACCATGATCTTGTGCTGACCCCAAGAAATGTACAGGGACATCTAACATTAGGTGATCATAGGTGAAATAGTCAGTGATTGATATTGGCATGTGACTGCCTGGTGCATTATCCACTGCCAGCTGGCTGATAGGTCCAAAAACATCTCAGAGGAATCAGAGCTCCAGGACATTTGACACTGAGTGATCATATGACACTGACAAAATGTTACAATCTATTTTCTATATGACTAGGAAAATTCTTTATAGGGACATACTCTACAGCAATTGAAGATTTTCAGTGGCAACATTTCAGTAATTGGAGATTGAGGACCACATTCAGTTCTTATCACACCCTGCAGGTGGCAGCAGCAGCATGTTAGTAACATGGCAGGTTTACAGCATATCGGTTCGTAATCTAAAACATGTTAAAATTCCAAATCCATAGGCAACAACTGCACGGATGAAATGCATTTTCTCTAATATAAATATAGTAAACAGAAAGTTTACTGAATTAATTGAGCTTTTTTCTTTTAAAATAAATCTCAGAAGACTCCCCTAGCATTTCAATCCAATATAAATTTTTTCATTTATGTTTCCTTAGTCAAAATAAACATTTCTCACATAAACCTATTAATTCTCAGTGCAAAATGTCCCCTTCAACCAATGCCTGGAAGTGGGTGGTGTTATTTGGAGACAAGCCATGATCAGTTTTGAAAAATGTCATTTGTTTTGAAGTGTGGACATTTATTTCATGGTCCTGTATGATTCCGGGAAAGTCTTTGTGTGGTTTGAACTGCTGAGCATGGTAAATCAAAACTAGTGTTTTACTATTAAGCTCTCAATGTCAACCAAGAGAAAGAATTGCTTTGGAACTATGACAAATAGCTTTGTATTTTATGTCTACAGAAAAAAGAAATTTCCATGACTAGTTTAAGTAGACTTATGAAGTAAATGCACATTTAACTGCCGGCTGTGTATTAGGGAGTCATTGTGTTGATCAGTGTGAGAGGCAACATAAGTGCTAGAGCCTGACAGCAAAATAACAAACTAGGGACATAGAAGCTGACAGTGTTAGGAAGAGAAAATGTGTGACATGGTTAAAAACTAAACTATGCCATCATTGTTCTTTACAAAATTGACAATTTTTTTTCTCTTCTAAAATCCTAAATGTCAAAATTTTATACAGGCCAGTATACGATAACTTGTAAAGGTATCTGTGGTGCAAGAGGTTCATGAGTGTTTGAACTGTGAACCGACACACATCTGTTCAAATTATAGCACAGAGCTTTGCAGGATGTCCATTAAATGCCCGTCACGGTCCTGTAAAAGTAGGGGGCTGTATACAACACCATTTATTTTGGCTGGATTTTATTGGTCAGACGTGGAAGTAGAGGACATCTCATGAAGTAACTTTATATGACTTTAAAGTGTGTCAGCGTGAAGATCTGTGAAATAATTCTCGGAGCACTGAAGCCTTCCAGCTAGAGGAACTTGAAAATGGATGTCTCCCGCAACACGCTCATCAGACAAACCAAGGGAGGCCACTGCCAATCATGTGTTCATGTGTTAGCTGCTTGGTACAGTGGAGAGTCATTTACCACATCCAGAACAGAACCTGCTACTCACGGAGGACATTGCCAGGCTGCTGCTTTTGGGAGGAGAGGTGAAACGAAGTGGAAGGGATCTGAGTGAATTATGTTATGAGGAGCAGAGGAGCAGCTGGTGGAGGGAGATGTTTGTTTTGTTCCCAGGCAGGATGAGGAAATAGCCTAGAGCCTATGGTGTGTTACTGTTCCTGATAACCAGGGGGAGGGAAACAATGGGCGCCACTGCAACTGTGCTAATCACCAACTAGCTGTAAGAATGTCATTTTGTCAGTTGTAGCAAACAGCGTTTATTTGTAATGCAGAGGCATCCATGGGAGAAGATAAATGGTGCAGACATGGCATTCAACAAGAGACCATGTAATATTAAAGACATGTTTTGATGTTCACGCTCACCCACCCACACACGTATCCGCCCAAACCCATTCACGTGCACTCCACACTCTCAAAATCACACCAGTTTGTGCATTTGTGCACGCAAGTGCACATGCACGTGCAGACAAATACGTACACACGCACCGATGCACAATCACTCGTGCACACTGACCTTAAAAGGACTGGCTTCGGTTCAAACTAATGTGATCACCCTGAATGCAAACTCTGCATTTTCCACGTAGTTCTGCAGGGACAGTCTGCCAAGTCATTTGGGAGATAAAGTAGATGATAACTTTGGCAACAGTTCTTCTTTTCTTTTTAAATACACGTTTATCTGCTCCCGACAAGGCCTTTATGTGGTGAATAATTAATGTAGTGGGCTTGATATGTCCTGGAGCTCTGTCCTTGGAGGCTGTTGTCTCTGGGCAGTATACGTTGAACTTTCTGAGGCGGTTTTAAGTCTTATGACACTCACTGGGCCGTACTTCAGTGTCTCATTTATACACAGGTGTGAGCCTCACTGGTCCCAGAAAATTGTCCTATGAGTAGTAGAGGTCTGTTTTATTCTGTCTCCTTCAATCTAATCAATATACATTACATGTGTAAGGAAAAGCTGAGATGTGAAAGTTGAACCCATTACTGTTAGTGAGGTGCAGCTGAATGGATTGTAATGGATTGTATGGACTATGAAGAGAGAAGGAAGATGGCTTGGTAACATGCAAAGTAAATGTTAAATATGGACAGTGTGGTCCGGTTTTACAGTTACAGATTAAGCCTAGTCCTTGACAAAAAATTGAGATTTTCCATTGAGCTTGATATTAAATCCAGGACTAAGCTTTGTATGTATTACACTTTTCGTTACTTTCAAGACTTCATTAAATGATATTGTCTCCAGAGACAAACACACTTCTAATAACATGAACAGTTGCCTTTAATGCTCAGCAGGTACAATACGCAAGCAGTACAGTTTTGGCTTAGGTGATGTGTGACGGTGGCTTCATACTGCTTGTCAGTAGAAAGGTATTTGCTATAGAAAACTTTGTAACATTACCAACTCTGTCTCACAAAACACTTGAGCTGAGGTTTCCAAATCCTGTAGCTTCAGATTTGACACATTTTATGACACATCTAATTTCTCTAAGAGTTCTACAATAACCGTAATCCTCTCTTTCCATGCCTGTGGCTACAGTCATAATACTGTACCTCTCCCTCTCTTCACTCCCACTGTCTTTTGGATACTTCCTTTTTTTCTGTGGCATTGATTACAGGTTGAGTGTGGAGGATTTAAAGGGAATTAGGACAGGCTGTTACACGCCAACGATGTTTCCCAAATCCTTGGAGAGTTGATTTTGTTTATCCAATGTTCACAGCTGTCGGGTTAGCTAATCATGTTCTCTCACAGACGTCAATTTATCTGGATTTCACTAAAAAGAAATAGGGTCTTTGTGCACGGTTTTATTTGTTTGCTTACCACAGAAAATGAAGACTTTTTGTGTGTGATCTGACTGGGATTAGAGCAATGGGGTAAAGTGTCATTAAATACGGATATTTACGGAAGTCAGTGACTGCTCACTGTCATAAAGGCACCATCTTGTGAAGATATTTGAGCTGGCCCTTATGTCGTGCTAGATCTCAGTAGGAGATATGACCATGTCCAGTCCCCTGCATAGCACTGGGTTAACCTGCTGAAAATGATTTGCTAGGTTGTCTCATTGGGGTGATTATCCATTACATGTTAAACTATAAAACAATAACAGTTTCAGTGATGTGCAGGTTATTCTGCACCTTAGAGCTTCCGAGTCTGCGAAGAGCTAGATCAGGTTGACAGCTAGGAACATTGATTGTCTTTTCCAGAAGTCTGGGAAATAATCTGTGCTGGCCTTCAGTGGGATAACTGACCTCAACATTTCCAAGATTTCATGTTATTTTAAAGGCAGTGGTAAATGTCTCAGTGCAATGCTGGGCTACTCTTGTTGGAATATGATCTCATTGGTCAAGTATTCTGTCTATGTCTTCACCAAAAAGGAGTCTATATGGGAGTCTACTTACTATCAATATATTTTCTCAAAATAAAGAAATCATTTTGTCTTGGATGTATTGTCTTGTATTTTAGAGAAACTGATGCATTTTTATCTGACAATTGTTGTCGTCATACAGTAACTCTAGTCGTATATGTAGTTTCTATATCACATTTCAACTTCGCCTTTCTCTTCACATTTATAGTGGTTATACTTTAAAAACAACATTTACCTAATGCATTAAAACAGTGTTTTCTGTTTTAAATTACTATTTTTTTCGCAATGGTAAACCAACAGGGACATTTTACTCATTAGCCTTTACATAGCTGAGTGTTTACTGAGGCAATAGTGGTTAAGTGCCTTTCTCAAAGACATTTGCAGGATCCCCTCATGGGAAACCCATTAATGCAGTGATTATCTCCCTGCCAAACTACAGGTCACTGAACGAGGCTGGCCACCTGATCTAAATGGACTGTGTATTGCTAACTGCATTGCTCATACAGTGAAGTGTGACCTTGACTCTTAACATCAAAATGAAATGTATTGTCTTAACGTTTAAGAATGTCACTACCAGAATATTATGTATACCAAATTACTACCACTAAACCAAAGGTAGAAAAAGAATGTTGTTGAAATCAAGACGTTACTCAATATCGTTTATTAATGATGGTATATATACAGCTCAAGAAAAAATTAAGAGACCACTGCCCCATTTTCTTTCCATTCTAAAAAGTTTGAAAAGGAAAGTTTTCAATTTGCAGTATAATATTGTATTTTATAGAATATCTACCTATAATGTACCAAGGCCCATTATTAGCCACCATCAGTCTATTCAAAATCATCACTTTCCAGCTGCAATAGTCATTTGCAACATTAACAGTGTTTACACTGTATTTCTGTTATTTTAATGTAAAAAAACGGCTTTTCTTTTCAGAAACAAGACAATTTCTAAGTGACCCCAACCTTTTCAATGGTAGTGTATATTAACAAATGTATAGCAGTGTTAACACGCCCCCATCTGCCGAATCAACGTTCCGCCAACATCCCCACCGAAAGCTGGCATGTTCCGGAACCATCCGGGGCCAGCCAGCAGGGCCAGCCGCACCCCTACACAGCTGCTACCTATTGGGAACTCATCAGGGGAGGTATGTAAGGACCGACAATGAGCAACTCAAGGCCAAGGCCAAAGAATATATAGAAGCAGCTGCAAAAGAAAGACAGAATGCAGCGAAAGGCCTAGCTTCACCGCTGCTCTACCCCTGCGACGTTGCAGTCCGAGGAAAAAGACAGGCCCCCGCCTGCAAGACCAGCATTGCAGAAACTCTAAAGAACACTGGCAAGTTCCAGAAGCTTTCTGGGGCAGCTGGCCAGCCCTGCCCAGCTGCCCTTCATTGAGACCTTGTCAGCGGAGATATATAGAGGCTCCTGGGAAGCAGGCAGGGGGATGAGCTGGAAGATGCAGAAGCCAGTGAAGATATGCTGGAAGAGATAAACAGAGGAAAATGGAGGAAATGGCTGCAACTGCAGGCAGAAGCAGGGCAGCTCCAAGCTGAGCCTCCACGAGAAGGAGGAGGTAAAAGACAACTTGGAAAGGAAGGGTGAAGAGACCTCAGAGACAACGGCCATTGTAACCCATACCTACCAAACGGCCACAGGAAAGGCAGCCACAGATACAATGCCACCTTACTGTGGTTTGCTTTCTGTTTGTGATTTCCCCTTCACTTCCTCCCTTGACCCTCCTACAGTATTTATGATCAGAAAACGCCTCACTCGTGCCCTAATCACATGATCTTTGCTTGCCTTGTCTCTCTGTTCGTACTGTATAATTACAGTGGATACAGAAAGTCCCCATCCCCTTCAAAATGCTCACCTTTTTTGCCTTAAAGCCTGAAGTGAAAACACAATCTGACTTTTTCCGGATTTATTTACACACAGAAACCCACAATATAAAAAAATATAATTTGGATGAATGAGAACTCCTGAGTTATTACTCAGTGGAACCAACCTTGGCTTGAATTTCAGCCAGTAAACACCTAATTTTAAGTTTAACCATTTATTAGAACAGGCACAACAATCATTTATGAAGGTCTTGGCATTAGGTTCTGCTCCTCTGGGTTAACTCACTGCGATTACATGATCATGTATACAGTACCACTTATAATGATAACAGCACCATATTACCTTTTATAGCAATCCTCATAGGCAATAAGCAAATTACACAGTACCAATCCTCCCATGAAAAGGAAACCAGAACCAAACAGCTGGAGGCATGGGGTGGTGGTTGGGTAATGGGTGGAGGCAGGGGGTGGCGTCGGATGACGGGTGGAGGCAGGGGGTGGTGGTCAGTTAACGGGTGGAGGCAGGGGGTGGGGGTCGGTTAATGGGTGGAGGCAGGGGCTGGTGGTCGGGTAACGGGTGGAGGCAGGGGGTGGTGGTCGGTTAACGGGTGGAGGCAGGGGGTGGTGGT